>VZTL01052878.1:0-18335 GCA_013400535.1 Scopus umbretta | reverse complement strand
ACTCCTCATTAAAACAGATGTTGCGCGTGAATGATCTCCTGCCTCACAGCATGTTATGCAGGTACTGGACCACTGGGGTAAATAAGCTGTAGACGGTCATTTCTGCTACACTCAAAACTGCATCTCTTTATGTAAAGTTGGTATTTTGTATTTAAGGTTGAAAGAAGTACTCATGCTCACTTACTCTTTCGCTCCTTCCTTTTTTTAACTGAAGAGAAACATTCTCCTCCTGCTTTTGCCAAATTATTTAGAAGAGTGTAAATTAAAGCCATTTATCTTGAAACGTGCTATTGGAGCAGACTGTTTATACAAGTGTAACAAATTGTAATGCAGTATTTGGTCTGGTCTGGAAGGAAAAGGTTTTTCTTTTTTCTTTCTTTTTTTTGGTTTTTACATATGGGATATTGGTTATAATGTAAAAAAACTGTTTGAGGTTCCAGTTTATGCATCAATGTTTTAGTGCAGCAGAGGCAATGCTATTTTAATGAGGAGTGTGTTTTTTGTTGCAGTGTTACTAAAATAAAGTTGTTAGTTTTGGAGTCATACTGTGGTCAGTTTGAGATAGAATAGTCCATGCACATGGTCAAGCTTTTCTGACTGGAGAGCGCTCATCAAGTGAATCCAGCATGAGCAGTTACTGGCTAATACAAAGCTGTTGATATTTATCCATCAGTTGGTGGACGAGTGAGTCGGGAATTAAATTACACACGGCAGAAGATTGGAGAAGAGGCCATGTTTAACCCCCAGCTCATGATTCAGACTCCACAGGAAGATGGTGCTAATGTACTAACAACAGAAGCACTGCGACAGCACCTGGACTCTGCGCTTCAGGCCAGCAGAGTACATGTCTATATGTACAACAGGTAAGGGAAGAAGCTAAAGTTTTCTTGATCATCTGTAAGAGCTAAAAAGTGGGCACATGCTTCCCTCTGTATATTTTTAAAGGGTTAGTACTTCAGAGCCTTTCCCTTAGGACTGTGTTTTGATTTGAATGTCACTGGTTTCTGATACTTGATGTTGAGGCCTGACAGCAGTGACAATTTGGCTTTTAACACATAAGATGAGGTCAGCGGTGTTGGAAGAGATTCTGAGGGTGTACCCCTATGAGCAGTGCTACAGTATCCAGCATTTGTCTTGGTAAAGGAGTGATATCTGTGCTCTTAAACACAGGATCTTATGGATGGGATCCCTAACATTGAAAATCCTTCCATATTAGAGTTGAATTCACTTGCTGACACCATTGGGAGGTACACGACTGTGAACAGCAGCACAGGTTACTATCCTTCCAATAGTTTGGATATAAAGGGAAATGCAGACGTGTGAGAAATGGCAGTGGATGGAGTAAGAGCTGTTTAATAACACAGACAAAATAGAGTTGGCCTTCCGAGTGTCTGTGTGCACATACTGAAGGTCGGGAGTTGCGTGCTGTCCGACGGCAAAATGATAAAGGTGCACCTTAGGAAGGTACCAGCTTTGGGCTAGTGAGATATCTCCCTGAAAAGTGGTTCCTCCAGGGTTACTACTTACATGGTGATGTGCCCCGGGGTACTGCCTGCAAGGCATGAAGCCCCATGTCTTTCAGCACATCTTTTCAGCACATCCAACTGATGCTTCAGTAAACTAATGCTGTGGCTCCAATTATCTTCTACCCAGCTCCTGCCTTGTCTAAGGTGTTAGAAGTCGTGGCAGTGGAAGTTGTAACAGAGCTGAAAAAAGAAGGCAGAAATCCTGATGGGTTTCTTTCCTCCTGCATGTGTGGGTCAGCTGGGAATATTCTAGTCCTCTGAGCTGGAGCTGGCTTCTCTCTTGCTTGTGTCACTGGGTGGTATCTTCAGTCACAAGCGGTCTCATTTGTACAAAGATGGGTTTCTGTCCCTTTAACATGTGTTGACTAGCCTGTTCATCCAAAAGCAGCTCTGTTATTTTTAATGAGTTTTACAGAGAATGTGAGAATAATTGAAACAAATGTCTAGCCTGTAACTACAAAAAGAAAGGCCTTTGCTTTATTTGTGAGGTGTAGTGTGTCTATGCTGAAAAATATTTGCCTTCCTCGGTGATTTGCTGCTTGAGGACAGTATGTATATGAGTTGCAATTTTAAATGGCTGTTACACTTTACAATTACTTTCAGTAATTGTGCAAGAAAAAAAAAATAGTTCTTTATATTTCTTGCAGACAGTGGAAATTGGAACATTTGTGTTATAAATCAGGAGAACTCATCACAGAAGCAGGTTACATGGACCAGGTACGTGTAGCAGGCATTTAGTTACAAGATTTGTGTATTCTCATGATTCAGTTTGTGCTGCTTTGATGATATTCTAGTATAACTGTGGTTTTCCCCTTTCTGATTTTGACAGATCATAGAATATCTTTATCCTTGTTTAATTATCACTCCTTTGGACTGCTTCTGGGAGGGAGCAAAGCTACAGTCAGGAACTGCCTATCTATTGTAAGCATGGTTTTTAATAATTTTCTGGTCTGACTGACTGTAATTGTATAGCTGTGTGTGATGTTTCAGTTGCATTCCCATTATTTATTCAGATTCTGATTTAACAGAAAAAAGATAAAGTGTAGCATCTCTACAGAAAATATGCATGGATATTTTTTTTCATTGAACAAAGATTTTCCTGTTTCTAAGAGATGATTTGTAGGCATCAATTTAAATCCTATGTTATTTTTCTTGTTCTGCTAGCCTGCAAAATAAAATGTAAGATCTGAATTAAAGCTTTAAGAATTTTATGCCTTTTTTTTTTTTTCCTGAAATAAACTTGTTTCTGGTGGTTTGGTTTTTTCCCATAAAATACAAAACCATTGATTGGCTGGGAACTTTATTCCTAAGAAAATGTCTTCGTTTAAATCTCAAGTCTTCCTAAGCAATAAAGAACAAATCCTTCGCTTATGAGATCATTAAAGGAACCATATAGTATCTTTTATGGGTGGTTTCTCACCGTTTACAAGTGTGATATTATATGCCCTGAATCCTTTAAAGAGTTAATTGTTAATCTGTGCAGGCATTTGCTGTTAATTATGCAAGAGTTAGCATTTGAGTTATTGTTTCTGTCCTGGTTTGCACGTCTCTGTAAAAGCAATTTGCAATGGCCATCTCCTAACCTTTAGTGTACAGTTTTAGATGGGGAAATAAGGGGGTTTGTGTTTTCTGGTTGGGAGATTCGGAATAATGACTTAAGCCTGGTTAAGCAGATACAGTGTGGTTTGAATCACAGAATAAGGCAGCCAAAAGCCTTTCTAGTCTGGCAACATCACAAATTCAGAAGTGGGGGGTGGGAGACGTGACAGTGATAGTGGTGACAGCCATGGTAGCAGGAAAGCTTGATGGCTGATAGTCATGCTGCCAGGGTATTTGAAGGAGAGCAGTATTGTTATAGATAAACAAAGATCAGCTATATTGATTGATTACATTTGCAAGATGATTATTAGACTAGCAAGAAGTAATCTGATACTATGAGAAAAGCTTTCTTTCCTCACCCCCCTCTCTTCTTTCCCTCTCCCCTCCCCCCTACTTCTTTGAAGCAGCAGTTGGCTGCTTTTTTGTTATTTAGGTGCTTGATGATTTGTTTTGCTTTGCTTGTAAATGGAGGTACTTTTTAACTGGTGAATATTCTGTTTTATACAATAACTTTGTAAGAGCTGAGTATTTTTGTTAAAATTGCAACTGGGCTGCAAGAAAAGTACATAAACAAAACTAATTAAAACATGCCTTACATTTTATGAAACGACCTCACCAGACAAGGTTTTAACTTGTAACAGAAAATAACTCAATTATTTGGGCAAATATGAATTTTGAAAGTATGTTTGTTTCAGTACTTCTTTTGTCTTTTTTGTGTGTGTCATTTTCTCCTGGTTTCTCTTGCAGAGGGAAGCCTCCTTTGCAGTGGATCAACTTTGACCCCTTAGAATTCTTAGAAGAGTTAAAGAAAATAAACTATCAAGTGGAGAGCTGGGAAGAAATGCTGAATAAAGCAGAGGTTGGTCATGGTTATATGGATCGACCTTGTCTGAATCCTGCTGATCCTGATTGCCCAATCACAGCTCCCAACAAAAATTCCACCAAAGTAAGTTTGCTTGTCTTTGTGCGTATCTTTTCAAGGGAGGCCGGGGGTGGTGGTGGGGTGAGAGGTCAGAGAGAAGAGAAGAAGGTGCCATTTTCTTCCAAGCAACGCATAGTTTGTATCCTTGAGTGATGCAATTTTTCTGTTCCTGTTATGTGCTTTATGCTGTTAGCCTACAGTCATGAACTTCCCATCATTCTGTGATGCAGTGCTTAATCCTGCGCGTTTAGAGTGAGAATACAGTTGTCCGCTACTGGCTGGGTGTAGCAGTGTGGTGATGTGGCATTTCAGCAAACCTGATGCCCCGGACGTAGCCGCTGTTAGAATAGAGCTGCCGCTATACACTCACAGCACGCAGCAAAGCCTTCCTTCAAGTAGCACCAGTTTTGTTGATTTTTGTGAAGAATTTGAAGTCATGGGCCCCAATTTTATATATCCCTTTATCAATCACATCAGGCTTTGAGAAGCTGCTGTCTGGTCAAAAAGTATCCGGCTGATTTGTTCAACTTGATTTCTTGAATACGTTTCTCGTTACAGACCTCCTAGATTGTCTTTAGTATCTGATATTCTAGTATACCGGGTGTTGAATTGAGGGTATGAGTTTGTCTGAAGTTATGAAGCTGATTAATTGCTTCTTTATAACTTTTTCTAGCCTCTTGATATAGCCCTTGTTTTGAGCGGTGGATGCTATGGACTGTCAAGAAAATACATGCATTGGCAGGAGGAGCTGATTATAGGTGGTACAGTCAAGAACAGTTCTGGTAAACTTGTCAGGTAAACAAATGTTTAAAGAAAATTTCAAAATTTTTGTTTGTTAGAGTTTGGATTTTGAGGCATGGGGGAAGGCTAATGCAAAATCTACTGCCCTTCATGTGTATTACGAATCCCAGTTTAAGAAGACATGCCTCAAGCAAAGAATTTAAAAGAGTGATTAGACAGTTGTGTAAATTTAAGGAGGTGTCATTGCTTCCTGCTTCTCACCTCAAAACGATAGTGTATGCTGCTCAGAAAGTAAGTTCTTTCCTGGCAACTTTGTTGTTTAGAATGTATGTATAAAGCACTGAACAGTGTTTTAAAGCACTGAACACCTTTCATTATGTTTTGAAATACGAACAAAGGAAAAAGGGGGGAAAATAATCTAGATAATGTGTTCACTCATTTGACTTCTCTGAGAATTCCAAAATCTCCACTGAATCTTTTGTTCAGGATCCATATAGAGAAAAGTCTATTTTTATGTCCCTACGTCTTGAATACAGTTCTGTGTGATAAAACAAACCCCTTTGTTTCAGGCTTCTTGAAGAAGTCATGGAACACTGGACTTAAGTGGGGGAAAAACCTGTGAAATAGAACTGTTCTGAAAAATGTAGGCCGTACTAAACTACATGAAGTATAATTCTTCCATATTTAATAGAGGGAACTTTTACTAGAACTTTTAATATGAATTTTGGCCTTTTTTACATTCACAGTAAACATTGGTGAGTCTTTCAGCAAGTAGCCAAAGAATATATTTTTAGTGAAAAATAAAGTAGTTCCTTAAGCTTCTAAAGTTGTTGGATAAGGTTGCATACTGTGGAAATTCAGGATGGATAGTTATGGCCTTTGTGTACGCCTCGCAGCTTGTCAGGCACCAGGAGTTTAATCTGACGTTTCTCTCCAAGGGATGAAAAAGACCAAGGTCTTCAAATGACAAATTGCCAACAGCATTTACAAGGTCTCACAGAAATAACTGTTCTGTGGCATCCTCACAGTAATCTGTCTATCAATCATGATCTTTATAACTGATTTGTAGGGTTACATTCTTTGCTCCTGAAACTGATCCTATTGAAAATAATGGCAAAACTCTAATTAACTTCAGTGAAACCAGATTTAGTCTCGGCACTGCATAGGCCAGTACAGCTGCACCAGATACACAGCAGAATAATTATACTCTGTTCAATTTTAATGTCAACATGTGGCCTATAAAATCAAGAACTCATGCAAGCTCCCGTTAGGGTCTTATTTGGGACTTGATGCCATGAAAATAATTTCCTGAAAATGCTCATTTTATGCTTCTTCCTTCTCTCCTTTCTGTCTATGTCACAGTGCCCAGGCTTTGCAAACCATGTTTCAGTTAATGACTCCTAAGCAAATGTATGAGCACTTCAAGGGGTATGAATATGTTTCGCATATTAACTGGAACGAAGATAAGGCAGCAGCAATTCTGGAAGCCTGGCAGAGGATGTATGTTGAGGTAAAATTGAAAATAACCTAGATGTCATATTATGAAGACCTGCTAAGATCCACTGCCTTCTGTCATGGCTTTTTACAGTATTTCTTCCAGGAAGATGCTTAGACTGGAACTGAGTCATTGCCTTCCAGTTTTTAAGCTGTGGGGTTTTGTTTTTGGTTTTTGTTCCCCGCCCGCAATTAAGAAGCTGCTTGGTTATTCACATATGAGAAGCCATGAAGGTTTTGCTCTTTGCTATCTAGGACATTTTTGCTTTGTGGGACTGAGAAGGAACCGAAGAGCTAGCCGGAATTTAAAAGCTTTTGGTTGGTGTGGTTATTGTAAAGGTGTCTGGAAAACATTAGCCAGCCTTGGGCTGCTCTCCCAGCGGCAGCCCGGGTGGAGAGGCTATGTGACAGTGCCTGGCCTCTGTGTCCCAAGCTCTGACCTCTGCTGCGCTGCTTCTGACCTCTGCGAATGGCCAGGCAGGGGGGAAAGAGGAACAGCCCGAAGAGATCGCTGGCCTTGGGTTAAAGGCAGAACTCGCACTGCAGCAAATCTGTGGTGGAGTTACGGGAAGAGGATTCAAGTTAAATGTTTGGAATGGGCTGGGAATGCAGTAGCCTTTCCTGAAGGATGCGAATTCTTGTCTGATAGTCAGTAGCTTGCAAGAAATAATGACCAAACACATTTATGTAGCATCAGCATCATCTCTGTGTAGGGTGTGGGCTTTTGCAGGAACATTAAGGCAAAAGTAGTTGCTTTCAGATGTGTACTATAGAAGATGGTAATGAATTTTCTCTTTAGTCACACTAAGTTTTATGTTTCTTTTCACAGGTTGTTCATCAAAGTGTTGCACAAAACTCTACTCAGAAGGTGCTTTCCTTTACTACGACCACCCTGGATGACATCCTAAAGTCATTTTCTGATGTCAGTGTTATCAGAGTAGCTAGTGGCTACTTACTCATGGTAATAAAATAAATTTATTTAATTTTCTCTGGTAGTAGATCAAGGCTTAAATACTTGCTTTATTGTTACCAGGCAGTAGTCCAGAACGTTTTAAGCGTATTCAAAATAAAAACTACAGTTTGTAAACTTTTGTCTTGGGCTTGTCACCTGCTCCTCTATGTAACATCTGTGATATGTCCAGATATGCCTATTCGGTTTAAAAATGTTTTTAAGGATGTGTGTTTTGGGTGGGGAGAGATGGCTGTTAGAGAAGGATCCATTCTAATATTTTGCGTTTTCTCCCCCAACTCCTTCTCCTCCCCCCCCTTTCCTCTTGCTTTAGCTTGCCTACGCCTGTTTAACAATGCTGCGGTGGGACTGTGCCAAGTCTCAGGGTGCTGTGGGGCTGGCAGGAGTCATCTTGGTTGCTCTCTCAGTGGCTGCAGGATTGGGTCTGTGCTCATTGATTGGAATTTCCTTTAATGCTGCCACAACTCAGGTATTTAGGAGACACAAGTCTGCTGTTAACTTACAAGTACTCTGTTAGTAAATGAACACAACCGAATCTTTAAGGGGAAAAAAGCTGCAAAATTACTTTGGCTCTAGATTTTTCACTTGTGCCTTTCTCCCAACTCATAGCTTATACTGTGAGAAATTAAGTGATCATACTGCCAAATTATATTAAAAGAAAAAAGCAGCTATCGTGTAGCTTGTATAGTTACTAGATTCTGGGTTATTTGATTTTTCAATCAAATGGAGGCATCCAGTTGTATGCTAGAAGCTGCAAGTTTTGTCTTTACATCAGGATGTTCAAATTCTGAAAAGTATTTTGAATACAACTTGAATTATTATCAGATATTCTTTGTCTACCCAAAACTTGAATTACTTTTGGTGAGATTTTGTACCTGTAAATGGTATACTGCAAGTTCCTCAGCACTATTCCAGAATAAAAGTTAATAGCTGTATTGCATCCTTTTGATTTTCATTTTACGCTTGGATTTGTGTACAGTGTAATGTAAAAGTTGCTTTAATTAGCCATTTAATGGCTAGCTGCATGGCAGATCATAAAACAACCTTCTTGGTTTTTGTTTGTTTTGTTTCTCCCCCAAGGTTTTGCCTTTTCTTGCTCTTGGAGTTGGTGTAGATGATGTTTTCCTTCTGGCACATGCATTTAGCGAAACAGGGCAGAATAAGAGAATTCCATTCGAGGTAATAACAAAATGGGGATTTAAGGGAAGATAAAACAAAAGGCTTCATATAGGAAAAGATAACTGTATCCAGAATTTATCAGCAGTGATTAAAAAAGCAGGTTTTTTCTCATAGCTTTTTCTACAGTCTGGAAATTCTTATTTCTGTCAAGATAGGAAATGGTGGCAATGCGTGTCATCCTAGAATGTTTTGGAATGTTCACACTCTTTTTTTTTTTTTTTTTTTAATAGTGTCTTAGATTTATTTTGTCTTGAAAATTTAATTTATAGCTGTCACATGAAGGCTAATTTACATAATCCAAATTCTGCCAAAATTTCAGCAAAAATTGGTGTAAATTTAGGAACAAACTCAAATACGAGTCTGACAAATCACAGAATGCTTTTAATGGAAAAACAGAAAAATGTTAAGGTGAAAAGAAAGGGAAGGAGGACAGCTTAGAAAGCAAACACGATTTGTATCTAACTGTTACCTTTACTTAATTGTTATGGACTTCAGTTTGAGTAATTTTGTATATTTTTCTCTCGTTTTCTTTTCTGATGTTTATAATTGGCCATGACATTTCAGAGAACAACATATCAGTGTTATGAAATCTCAGATGTCGTCACTTTCACGATCCTTTCCCTTTATTGACCTTTTTACCCTTAGTCCAAAGTTTCATATCCAAAATAGAAACCATTTAAAAGCCACGTATATTTGCCCATTCTGTTTTGTACAAGCGATGTCTTCCATGTGCTCTTCCCAGCTGATTTGGCATGCAGGCACTACCACCTCACTCTACTATAACCCCATATACGTAAAAATACCCTGTTGGGTTGGGAAAGGGTCATATGTATATCTTGATTTCTTTGCAGTTTTTGTGTGTGGTTCCCAGGTTTGGGGTTGTTTTTTTGTTTTGTTACATCCGTTTTCAAGATGTGTAGCTATGTTATGCCTCTATGCTGTTTATACATGCTTATTTTGTCTGAAAAATGAGAACACAAAGTGACTCCACTGGTAGAAAATACATCCTGCTTAATTACAGATGTATTTAATACAATGTCAGTACCCATTTAGTTTTGTGTTCTGAAGCTAGAATCAGCTTTGATAATGTTTTCAACCTGCAAAAAACATGAGGCCTTCATGTGCCATCTGCTTTTCTCCTGAACAGTATACTTAGTGTACTGTTTATTCTCACATACTTTCAAATGCACTCTTGTATTCAGAATTTCATTGTAATAATTTTTCACTGTTACTGTGTTATGTCTGTAGGATGACCCCTTCATTTGCAGGACATCACCTTACTCACTTGACTTTTAAGATACGTCATTTGTTTTACAGGACAGAACAGGTGAATGTTTGAAGCGAACAGGAGCAAGTGTAGCCCTCACATCTATCAGCAATGTTACCGCTTTCTTTATGGCTGCCTTAATCCCTATTCCTGCTTTACGAGCATTTTCACTCCAAGTAAGTTTATATGCTATTCTGTTGGCTTTTATGCATGGTCCCGTCATGGAAGGCCAGTGGTGATACCTGTTAATGGTAGTGTTAAAGTCTGCATTCAGTGTTGCTGCAGTTCACTGAACCAGTTACGTGATCACTGTTAACATAGATCTGGGTAATAACAACTGCTGTCTGCCCTTGATTCCACTCCTCCCATTTCTCATGCCTTGAGTCTCTTGCATCCTGTTAGCAGGTGAAAGAATACCCTGCCCCATCACAGCTGGGTTGACTGCAAAAACCAAGATGTATGCAACTAAGCCGAAACAAGTCTCCAGAAAGATTTGCATTCTTAAGTCAATAGGAGTAGACTGTACTGTAGTGTAACTGTACTGTAGTGTAACCGTACACAGTACAGTTACAGTATATAACATTCCTCAGCAGGAATTTAATCCTTTCATTCACATTTGTCCAGTTTGCTGCTCTTAAAAACTGTAACCAAAGTGCAATGACAGCAGCAAATACGCATTTACCGGATTAATTATTACTGCAGCAGTTTGTACTGTCTTGATGCCAGTGTAATTTTAGCAAACTTGGAGAAAACTTCAAGAATTTTGCGTTTCAGCTGCTTTGAGAGAAAATGGGAATTTTATGTGCTGAACCATGTATTGCTCAGAGTCTCTCTCTCTTCGTCTTCTTGTATTTGTTTGTGGTAATATACCTTCAGGAATATGAAGTATTAAGGATGCTGGAGAAAGCTTTCTTGTAAAAGCAAAAGCTCTTTGAAGAAGGCTTTGGGAATTTATCCCCTGACACTGCTTTAATACACAAGCAATTTATAGCACTGTGTGACCTTTGTGCAGAGCAGGCAAACTGTACTTTTTCCATAGTTATTTTTCTTCTACTGTAGCCTGGTTTACCAATCATTTTTCATTCTTGAGCCCTTGGCTACCCAGGAAAAACAAGGGCGGGCTGCAATTTTTTGTAATACAAGAGGCAATTAATGCTGTTTTCAGACATTTAAGTATGCCTTCGGTAAACTGTAAAATGGTAAACTGGTTGTGATTGCAGTTACATTACCAATAAGTGTCAATGATTTGTTTACCATTTCCTTCTCAATAGACAATTCAGTGGTGAATAATAGAGAAAGTGAAGGCCTCACTGATTTTCTGCATTGTTTAGCAGATGTCTTTGGCAACTAAAACTAGGTCCTTGGTCCTGAATGGTTAGCAGTATTTAGCTCTGCTGTGATGTGCCAAAACCTAGATGTCTTTTCTTACAGGTGATGTGACAGAGAATTTTTCTATTTTATGGCCCCAAATAAGTCAATGTGTGAAATATGTTTTGAAATGTAACGCTTCTTCTATGGAAAGAAGTTATTTATGTCTCCTAAATCTGTGGCCCAATTTGAAACATTCAATCTTAAGCAGCTAACAGGATACTGGAGATATTCACTAGGAATCAGAGGAGAAGGCTCGTTTTGTCAGGCTTTGTTTTACAGAAGTTACTTCAGCCTAAATGCATCTCATAAGAAGTACTCAACAGAGATGGGTCATTTTGTCCTAATCGCACTGCTAAGCTGTTGTGTGGGAGCCACCAAAATTAATTCTTTCTTATCTGATCAAATTTTGCTCAGCCTTTCTCTGTTCTCACTCTTCACATCAGAACATGCAGGTTGCCTTTGGAATATATGGGGAGACAACAGCTGTAATTGTTGCTGTTATCTGCGTAGAAGTTAAATATACCTTTCATAAAGTCTTTTCTTTTTCCCTGCTGCCATGCTGTAGACTGAGTCACTGAAAGTTCAGAAAATGAAGTCTGTGCAGCAAAATGACAAACAAAAAGTTTCCAGTGAGATTTCAACATATTCATGTATGAACATGTTCATGTTATTCAGAATAAAAACATCATGATCAAAGTCCTTTTTAAGGCAGTGATTAATATGGAACCTATGTGTAGGAATGTTTGGGTGTCCAGAAATTAATGTTTATGTTGCTCAATCTTTTCTCACATGCATCTGTAATTTGTCTTTGCTTGCACATAGTAACCCCTTATATGTATATAAGAGATGGAAAAACGTGCAAAAAAGGGGCAGCTGGAGACCTGTAATGAAGATTTATTGGTGCTAGAGCAATATATTTAACTGATATGTATGTAAGTTATGAACCACTAAAATAACATCCTTTGTTGTTAGAAAGGAACATCTATTACTTGCTTTGCCTAGCTTCACCAGGTAAAATCAAAATAGGGCAATACATTAATCACAACATTCAGAATCAGATAACCATGGCAGATGGTGGTGGGTGGTCTATATTTATATACGGATTTCTTTATTTACAGCCTTTTTCCTCCATCTTCCTCTTACTCAGGCTTGTTTAAACAAGAAGTCCTCGCCATCTTTGATAGCTTCCTAGCAAGACTTAGAAAGCAATGAAATACTGCATTTACTTTTCACAGGTGCTGCCTTCTTCTCATCTAGATGGTGAATTTTTAACAGATGAGCTTAAAAAAAAGGATTGCTCTTGACCTTGTTTTGCTCTTCTTTTACTTTTCTTAAGACATTGCAAGATAATTGTCAAAGTTTCCGTAACTTTTGAGGCCCAGTATCTGTAAAATAGCCCAGCTGCTAAGGGAGGATAAATGGTTTCCTGCATCTGCAATCCCAACTTTTAGTTAGAAACTCACGTTTTGCATATCAATGTTTTCTTCTTTCTCGGCTTCTGTTCTGTTCTGCCAGCTAAAGCAGTTCATTGATACTTCTGAGTTGTTCATTCACTTTAGGGGAACTCAAACGCTGCAAGTCTGATGCTGTCTTAGGAATTTGCTAGGGTTAGCTCTTGCCGAATTTTAAAAAATGGAAATCAGCCCTTTTGAAAGTGAGATTTTAAAAATTAATTCCATTATGCAGATAGAGACTGTTTTAGCCTTTTCACTGGTTTAATTTTTTCATTTGTTGATTTTATTAGCCCCTTATTTAAGCAGTTTTAGGGCTTTGAGATGCTGAACATATCCCAGATACTCAGTCACGAGAATCACCTGTAGTAAGAGTGCTTTTACAGTCCTTGGAGCAGTAGGTCCTGAGTTTTCAGATGCGTTTCATTTCTTGAAATTGTGGTGGAGGGGAGGTTATCAGAGAAATCCACTGAAAGTTTTTGAAGTTTGCAGTAGGAATGTCTGAAGCGTAGCCCTTTGTTTTGGGCATAAATAAAGGCAGGCAAGGCAGAGTAACTACTGCTGCGCTGAATTCTTTCCTCTGACTATTCAGACGCTGTTATGGAATAAACCCTGCCCAGAAAAGAGGAGGTGCAGCTTCACAAAAATTCATGTGCCTCTTCTTGCTTACACCAGAAACTTCCTCCCTTAACAGCAGAGGAGTGGTGTGGATTCACTAATGAGCAGGGGTGGAACATTTCCCAATAAGTCTTAGCAGTAACTTTTTCCCTCACCCGTAAGAGTGACAAGCTTTTTTCCTAAATGTAGAAGTGCATTACCAGGTGGTGGTGGTGGGTTTGTGGAGAGAAAGAACCCAAGTTTTCAAGCTCATTCCATTATCTTACTCTGCTGAAGTGGTTTGTCCCCTCCTTTTACCCCCGTCATTTACCTTTTCCCTGCTCCTGACAAGAGAATTTAACAAGGAAATTTAAAGCCTAAGGGGAAAAGGGGAGGGCTGAGGGGGGGATCTGAGCCTGTAGGCTGTCAGGAGGGAGTTGCAGATAGGCAGCAGTAGGGTGGAAGTTTGCCTGACAGACCTCCTCCGCTGTTCATCACCTCTGGCTATACAGCACACCCGTTCTCCTTGGGTGGGCTGCCAGGAATGGCACATAGCAGCACATACCTTCCGTGGGGCCCCCGCCTGCCAGCCTGGCTCACGTCTCCCTTGCTGCCTCCAGCACAGACTGCCATTCTTCTGTCTCCGTTAACAGTTGCAGCACCAATCATATTTTTAGGCTGTGCATTTATGAAAAGATGCAAAAAGCGAAGTGTTTTTCTCAGAAGGTGACCAACATTTTTTTTCTGATTAATGGAATTTTTCTGCTGCTCTCTGATCTCATTTCACTCAATGCCTTCCTTTCACACCCTTGAGTAGGCCCCATTTTATCCCTTCTAGGTCTAATCTTACCTTTGTTGATTTCTCAAGGAAGAGGTCTGAGGCCCTTTCCTCTCCCATTTGACCATTTGTCTCTGAAGGGCTGAGAGAGATGCTCTGTCCCCAGAAATGCTAAGCATGCTCTCAGCTTGGATGCTGCTGACAGATTGCCTGTTCTTTGGAAGCCCTGCTACCACAGTTTTTTGTTGGTGCTTTTCCAGTCAATGATTGCTACAGATCGTGGGTATTGCCATGATCACATTTCTCATACGTTCCCAATTCCCAACCAGCAGCTGTCTAAATGGCATTGGGAGGGGAAGCAGTGGCTGTTACACCAGGTTGGAGATTTCAGTCACCCCTCAATAGTTCTTCCTTCCCTCACCTTATCAAGTAATGGGGTGGTTTTTGATGGTACAACAGATTAGAATTGATACAAGAACAATATTTTCTGTATGTAATTGTGAAAATTGAGAACTGTTACATCCTTGAAATGCTGGGGAGGTGGGTGAGGGAGAGACAATGTGCATTATATAGGAAGTGTGGTGTTAAGCTCTAGGAATCTATTTAAGTACAAATCAGAACAGACAGGATTGTTTAAAAACATTTTTACTTGAAGGGTTTGTAGAATCATGGAATCATTAAGGTTGGAAAAGCCCTCCGACAACATCTAGTCCAACCATCAACCCAACACCACCATGCCTGCTAGTACATCAACACTTGGATGGCACAATGGAAATTCTAGTTGTTCTAAAAAGACAGACCGCGTTAATAGGCAGATTTACTATGTGTTCTTGGATTAGTTTTGATTCTGCTTAAAAAATCAAAAGTGAATGTAACTTAACTTTAATGGCATCTCTACCATACGCTTAAGTATTAGTTTCAGTTTGAGCGGCATTTGAGGTTCAAGGATGTTGGGGTCTACAAAGGGAGCTGATAAGGTGTGAAGGATTTGCAGTTTATGGAGCAGGAACAGAGGACTTATGTTAGTTTTTCAGCCGTGCTAGGAGGAGTAAAAATTACTGAGTCAGGCCTCAGCTGTTTTTTCCAAATCTCAATAAATCTTAGGTGATCATTGATAGAAGATTTTGGTTAGACACAACTAATTATTCATGTTATATGGGTGATTCAACCTTCTATGGTTTAGCAGCAATTAAAAAAGCAGTTGCATGAACTAGGTCCAACAAACACCTTGCTTGCAACAGCAGCCATTTGTTTTTCTGACAGATCTCAATTAATTCTAGAGAGGATCAAAAGGAAATCACTTAATTTTAACGTCTTGGCTATGACCTTACATACCTTTCTGTGTGGATATTTATAAATCATGAAATAGTCATTGGATCTTTTCTCTCAAAGATGGTTACTAATTTGGCTTTAAGTACTAGGTAAATTCTGTTTTAGTAGTTGTGTCTGCAGGCAACCAGCAGAACCAAAATCTCACTTCAGGCAGGCTGAAAAAAACCCATAAAAACCACTTTTGTGTACACTATATTTATGGTTGAAATAACTAGAAAATGTTTATGTAACTAGTTGATTTTGTCACTCTCAGAAAAGTGAAAGCAATCTAGTCCTTTTATTATACTTTGACAGCTTCAAAACCCTGAAAATCATTCAGTGTGTTACCACTTAGATTTTCACAGGTAAAGAGACATAAAAATAAAAACTGCATTATTTAGGCAAATTATACTATTTATTTGACACGTAAGTCAAGAACTTTTAAAACATGGATTTTGGATATCACATCTTTTGAGCTGCCAGTTTTGAGGCCTGATTTCTCAATATCCAAAAGCAGCCATTCATTTATTTTGGAAAAAGGAGGGCCTCTTTATATCAAGTCAGAGACTATTTTTGTAGCCCAACCTTTGTTCTTTTTTAATGACTGTTTTAACCCAAGTGGTTGTTATTTCAGAAGTTACAGATGGAGGCACTTTATATGATTCCCCTGAAACAAAACTGGGCTACTACTGAGATAGCTACTGCTTATCTAATGGGTGAAATACAAGGATTTCAAGGGGTTTTTTCATCTGTTGATGGCTCAAACATTTTTTCCCCAGTGTCTCTCCTACTCTTATAGCTATCTTCAAGTCCCATCTGTGCCCAGGCTTTCCCTTTGTGATGACTAGTGCTCCTAACAATTCTGCATTACAAATAAATGCTATTAATAATAATGATAGATGCTGCACCACATATGTTTATGGAGATTCTCTGGGAATCTCTGTGTGGGAAAGGTTTTGAAGTACGGTTTGAAAGGGGGTGGGCGGGGAGGTTGGTTTTTTCATTACATAATGTTCGCCTTACAAATTAAACCAAGTATTCTTGTTCCAATTTAAGATGTATTCTTTTTCCAATTTAAGACTTGTTTTGGTAGACTGGCTCGTTAAGATCTGTTAAATACAAACATATTAATATGTAGATTTACTATGTGGTGTTGGATTAATTTTGATTCTCCTTTAAAACTAATCCCTGATAAACCCAAAGTGTTGCCCTTTTTGGCTAGGCTTTTGAGTAAGTACATCAAGTGTGTAATATTTTACTATATAGAAAAGTTTCATTAAAATTTACTTAAATATTTATTTCATTTCTGATTTAATAATGTGCTTTAATGTTACTGTGATGCTCAAATTACTTCAGAACCCTTAAATGTGAGAACTTCAGTTCCAGTTCCAGGTTTGCTTTTGCTTCCATCTTTTTTTACTGAGAGACTCTAAATATGGAAGAATCTCATGCAAAAGTATGAATTGTTAACTCTGTTTTTCCACTTAAAAAATTATTGCCACATCTCCAGGCACAGATATATTAAAATAATATGAAGTGTATTATTAAAAAAAATTAATTAGCTACAATAGGCCCACTATAATGAAATGGGAACTTAAAAGTGTATCTCTCGGTTTCCTCAGGGAAAAGCTTGAAAGCATCTGACGGGTTGACATGATAAATGGGTGAACGGGTGAGAATTGAAAGGAAGTTTTATGCTTTGTAAAGCTGATGCCCTACATGAAGCTTAGTAACGACATCACTTCTGTGATTGATCTCTAGGCAGCAGTTGTGGTAGTATTCAACTTTGCTATGGTTTTGCTGATTTTTCCTGCTATCCTGAGCATGGACCTTTATCGTCGGGAGGACAGGAGACTGGATATATTCTGCTGTTTTACAAGGTGAGAACGTGTGATAGATGGATGTATGAGGTGTGCGTCCTTTTTGTGGTCACCAATCAGTGCTACAATTGCTTGTCAGGAATGGGAGTTCTTCACTGCAGTGGGGTGAGTATGTTATTGTTCTGATTTCATTGCTAGTGACTGACCTATATTTGCTACCTTGGTTTTTACCTGACTGAGGGGAAAAGTTAAAATACGTCTGTCTGTCTCTCTCTCACACACACTCTCTACCCTTTGTTCATACCTATGCTCACTGTGACTGTTGGAGGACAACTTTTTGAAAGCAGATAAAAGATCCATGCTTTAGGAATATCTTCAAGTATTTTTAGAATGTTATGAGGTACTGCAAGGTGTCCAGTGCTAGTATTGGGTAATCTTGGAAGACTGTACATAACTCAGGGAATTGAGAAGCCTTACTTATACTTAATCACTATGTGCTAATTTTTATGCTTTTTATGCCTTTAAACTTAGCTACATAAACATAATGTGTAAACTGTAAAATTACTTCCCTTTAGCCAAATTTTTCATAGGTCTGTAAGGAATACAGGATGATCAGCACCATTACAGGACAATGCGTTATAAAGTTTCTGTTATGACTGCAATAGTAATTTAGAATGGTAATACTGCCATTCTAAAGAGTGTATACACAGAGTCTTACCTGATACATGGCCAGCTCTGAGTGTTGTGTGGGGCTAGAAGGAGTCTGCTGTCATTAGTGGAGCCACTGCTTAGAAATTAAGCATGTTTTCTACCTTAATTTTTGCTTTTGTCTGCAATGAAGAGGATCAGCTACATTTCTGTACATGTACTACTACTGTCATAACCAGGATGCGGAGAATGCACCTTCTGTCATCTTAGCCTTTTATACCCACCTAGGAGCTGACATAGTTTGACAGTTTAATTTTAAAGTCAAAGAGAGAAAGCACTTTCCTAAATTGGTTTTTGAGGGAATGGTTAGAACAGGGAGTTGATCCCAAGCCAGGACTCCTACATTCTATTTTTGATTCAGTCATAGTTTCAGTGGATAGCCTAATGTGCTTGAATTTTGGAGCTCTCATTCTCAGGAACACAGGGCAATTGGAATTTCCATTTATTCCCTCATCTAAAGTTGCACCAAATGTGTGTCAGAATTTGGGCCCATTTACATATGAAGAAATGTGGTTAATGAGAGCTTGCTTTGTATAGGTAGGCAACCGTCTGAATTCCTCTTGTTTTAATAGGATTTGTCCACTTGGTGAAAAATCTCTGA
>VZTL01052876.1:36160-66900 GCA_013400535.1 Scopus umbretta | reverse complement strand
TTCTATACTGAGCATGACACCATATGGTATGGAATAGCCCTTTGGCCAGTTTGGGTCAGCTGTCCTGCCTGTGCTCCCTCCCAGCTTCTTGTGCACCTGGCAGAGCATGGGAAGCTGAAAAGCCCTTGACTAGTGTCAGCACTACTTAGCAACAACTAAAACATGAGTGTATTATCATCATTGTTCTCATACTAAATCCAAAACAGCACTATGCCAGCTACTAGGAAGAAAATTAACTCTATCCCAGCTGAAACCAGGACACCATGGAAATAAAACATTGGTATACACCCCAAGTAGAAGTGGCAGTGCACACCAATGACTTCAAGCTGGATTGTCACAGGATCAGAACCTGGGGCATATTAAATATCTCTGCTAGAAAGTAACAGTCTAACAGACTCTAGCAGTCAGTCTGTCTATTTTAGACTTCCAAGAGTCACTTCTCCCTCTCTGTTAGAAGGGAGCCAGGAACAGGATTCAGTGACCCAGTTGTAGGGTCCAGGGTGCATGTGACAGCTGCAGAAGGCAGCCAGGTGTGACAGAAGACCTATGGGAGTCCTGCAGCCAGAGGCGATTGGAGGGTGGGATATTCTTTTGTGTGCAAAACAGCACTGAAACACTGTGCAACTCAGTCCTACTCTGGATGACTAGCTTGAACTATATGCCTACATTTTGAGTGGCTCAAATTAGGTAGAAAATAATGTTTTTCTAACACAGGCTAGGGAAGCAGCATGGACAGTATAACTCCTTAACTACTGCAGCACAAGGCAGATATGTCACCATCTACGCAACATGAGAGAGAGAGAGATGCAAGGTGAGAAGTCCACATGCTGACCAGACATTTTGATGCTTTGTCCTCCAAGTCCTGTATGAAGCTCTTCATCTAAAGCCACAAGCTCTAGTCAGAAAAAAACACCAGATCAGTTTCTTGGCCTTCTTCAATGTGCTGAAGGGGTTAGAACAATCCAGTCCAGAGCACAGTTGCTCTAGAGAAGCAATATCTGCAACAACTATGCACCATTTAAGCTGGTGTATGCAGCTGATTCATAGAAGCAGCTGTGGGAAGCTTGCATTAGTTCCAGTCTTCCAGCGGGTGTTGCCAAATGGCACTATGGCATAAAGAGATGCAGCACTGCAATACAGAAGGTGGAGGGAGGATATCCTGTGAAATCGCATTGAAGAAATACTCAGAAAATGTTGGCACTCCAACAACAATAATGGAAAGTAATGGAAAGCAGTTGCCAGGACCTCAGATGCTTTTTGCTCTTACGCTTCAAAAATTGCCTCTAAGGAACATAGCTTTATTTCTGGAAGGTTTTTATTGATTCTAGCTCTGTTATCCTTGGATTAGTAGGAAAGTAGCTTTTCCTCATTCTCTTTGTGTTTTATACTTATTCTTTCAGTACAACGTCCTTGTAGTTCTCAAAACCCGATCTATTTTTGATGAAATGTAAAAAAAAATAAAATTTCTAAATCATTTCTATTTTGATAACACATATTCATACAATTTTGGAAAATTTTAAGCTGATCAGTACAATGGCTTCAGGACCCAGCAATTTTGTCTTTCACCTTTGCTATAATTAGAGGAGGGTGGGAAAAAAAATTTTTGGAAAAAACCAAAACAAACCCCAGAAAGACCAGAGAAATGTTGTACTTGCAACATCACACTTTTATTTTTTTCTGTTTTCTTTCTTTTTCTTTTTTCTTTTTATTTTTCTGTTTAGGAAAGTGTTCACATCTCTTTTGGGGGGCTTAGTAAAAATGTTTATCATCATTTAAGATTTTTTTTTCCCTCTTTGAATTACTGTAGAGCTAATTTCCTGTACAAGTAATGATACCGAATGTAGCCATGGTTGCCTTCAAACATCTAAAGGGCCTGTTTGCTTTTGTCCTGAAGGATCTGTACTCAAAGTGGATGGCAAAACATGCACTGGTAAGTAACATTTTTTCTAGCTGTAGTGACTGCCAAACTCTCTTTGTTCTTGGTACTGAGAACCAGAAGTGAATGATGGTATTTTACGCTCATTTTGCACAGCTGTAAATGATTGTACAAGATAGGAGGCAATGGAAAGTCAGGTGCTTTGAGTACTGAGATGAGCAATAGTCATCTTCATTCTTAGGTGTTTCTTAGCAGCAACATCCAATGCTTGCAGGCCAAATTCTTTTGTTGTCAGCACAGATCAAGGCATCTCCCAGATGTTTGTTGCAGGAGATATCTAAAATTTGTATTTGAGGGGAAATATAGGTACAAAATTACGGCTTGGGTGAAATCCAAAGATGACTTCATAGACATCATGCAACCCAGGTTCAGGGTCACTGTTACTTACAGCAGTTTCATCTAATTACCCACAAATGGAATTTTTGCAGTCAGAATAGTTGAAGCTGCTACACCCACTAATCTGTCATTCCACATTCCAGCAAGCTTACCAAATACAGGGGACTGCAGCTTTTCAACTGTATCTTTTCAGTATTAGGGGTCAAGACAGCTCCATCAATGCCAGCCTTACACCTTGAAAAATCCCCTTCCCCTTTTACATCCCTTATGTACCGTGGACTGTACTGTATACATAGGTTCAGTCTGTATTGCTGTTTTGCTAGGGACACTCCACTGAGTAAGCTCAGGTTGGCATTGAGACTATAACCATTGTACAGGCCCAAAAAGAAAGAATAGTTTCTTTTTGTATGAAATCATCTTTTGTTGCATTAGAAAGTATCAATTCATCATCCTAGCGTAATTATCTTCTGGGGATAGAATGGCATTAGTTTGTTGTTTCTTTGCATGGAGTGCAAGGTCTGATAAAATTTGTTACTCAGTTGCAGATGGAATGAAATTTGCATGGGAGAAAGAGTTCTTTGAAATAATGAACACATGGAAGCCTTCTTCATATATCCCCCCCACCCCCTATCTTGTGTTGTGAATTTTCAGGAAAAACTCTGGAAGAAGCTACTACTAATTTGTTTTCACTTCACTAGACTTCTGCTTTCAGCAGGAGGCCTTCCAGTAAATCTATCAGTCACCAAGATGCTTTGCACTGTAGAAATCCTAAGCAGAGTGAATTGTTCTGTTGCTTATACCTCTGATTTGGTTGTATCTTTTTTTCTTAGAATGGCAAAGTTAATTTTTTTCAAATGCTCTGTTTAAGGTTGTACATCTCCAGATAATGGTGGCTGTAGTCAGATATGTTCTTCTTTAAACCCATCCTCCTGGGAGTGTGCTTGTTTTCCTGGATATAAGCTTCAGCGAGACAGAAAGCACTGCACTGCTATAGGTTGGTATCCCGGTATGCCTGCATACTTCTGCCAATAAAAGCAAAACCACTTTAGAGTCCTTTAAAGTGGATTGCATAACTGGGATCCATTTTTTCACTGGTTTTAGGTTACTTTGTGAAACTTGGGAGGTATTAGTTGTTTGGGAAAATAACCTATTTTGGAACTATACCAGAACAAGCACCAGTATATGGTTCCGTCTCCCTCACAGAAGATTCAGTCTATTATCCAACTTCTGCATTTCACTCTGGGCTCCTGTACCGCAGAGGTCTATCTGCAGTATTCAGTTTTTTGTGCTTTCACATAAATGTGGGTGTAGTTTCTGCCCAGTGTTACAGAACTGGGGTTGAGGTGTCTACATTTGGAGAACAGGGCAGGGAATATTCTGTTGAAGGACCTTCCCTACAAGGACATTTCTCCCCAAGTGGCCCCAGGAAGCCCAGGTATTTGATGTGATATTTGGATTCCAGACCCTTCTGTTTCTTCTGAGAAAAGGAGAGACCCTGGTGACTAGTTAAGGTATAAACAATTGCATGAGAGAGAGGAGGAAAGAGGAAGTTTGTGATTTGTTTCAGGAATAAGGGAAAACCTTTTTTTTTTTTTTTTTTTTGAGGACAGCGATTTTCTTGCTTTTACTGTGAAAGACTTCTCATGTGCAAAAGTCAAGTGTTCTGGCATTTACGGTGATGCCACGAAATGCAGAGGGAAGATTGTCTTGAGGCTAAGTCACTCAGTGTGAAATGCAGCGGGCCTCATGACTGCCTTTATTACAAATTTTGAGGCTGATCCTGGGCAAGGCACTGGTGCTGAAAACCTATATTCATGTTTATCTTTGATTTCTGAGGCAAGTGGAATGTAGGTTAAGGGCCTTAATTTCTTTGTGCTTCTGTTCCTCATTTTGTCTTCTGTTACTTATTTACAATGTTAGCTAGATAGTAATGTAGGCTAGGGATCGCTTTGAACCTAGCGGATTTAACATATGTACCAATTTTCATCAACAGGTCCTAAGCCATTTTTGTTATTTGCAAACGGCCAAGATATCCGTCAGATCAGTTTTGATGGAACAGATTATGCAAGTTTACTTGACTGGCAGATGGGAATAGTCTTAGCGCTGGACTCTGACCCAGTGGAAAGTAAGGTAAGGCATTAAAAATGAGAGGATTTTGAAGTGTTGCAAGGACAAATGGATTGGGCTTTCATGTGCCTTAACCTTTCTGCTGTCAGTGATCCAGATTACACGTTGTGCTGCTCGTTGTTTTGTTGCCTGCCCAGGAGCACAGCTGCTACAGGATGCCAAACACTAGTTGAAGAGTTTCATCCTTTACTTACTGTCTGAATGTGCTTTGTACATTGACATGGCTAATTCACTGAGAATTTGGATTTCTAAATTCACTTCAGGCGTGTTTTCAATTTCAGAGGACTTTTGTGTGATTGATAGTTTTCTCCCTTAAGATTTCAGTACTGTTTTCTGGAAATGTGTTGTGGGTTTTTTTTTCACTGGGTAGCTGTAAAAGCAAAAGTATCTTTTTTTCTGCATAGCTACATCCCATGATCCCTACTCAATGTAGAAGTAGCCGTAACAAGAATTACTTCCCATTTCCTGACGTTATTGAACAAAACTGCTGAACACTTGCTGGGTTTGTTGCTCTTACAAAATATATTCCTCATATTACAAGATACTGCTGTTGGAAACAGGATTCTTCTCTGCATAAAGAGCTGTTCGTCTGTGTGGCCTACTCCTTTCCTGCAGAGTTGGGAAGAATAGGAGTTCAGCTGTGCTTTGCTAAACCTTCTGTGGCAGATAGTTATTTTTTCCCATGGTGACACTTACTTACGCTGTAAAAGTGTTGCAAAAAGATACTGGATGGTACAGTGAAGGCTGATGAGGAGCTCAGTTAAGTTGCTGGAAACTTCTCAGGGCCTGGAGGGGCGCAGCTAAACAAATGCAAATGTTACCAGATCTGCGTTACAGGAGGATCATTTCAGGCCCTGCTGGAACATCGCCACTTGCTCCTGAAATAGGGCCCTGCTGGGGAACTAGCAGTTGTTCTGTGCTGTGCCAAAAGTAAATCAGCTGCACCGGTGACACTGGGTGGGTGTGCGCTCTTGCTCTGCTTCTGCAGGGAGCTCTGCCGGACGGTGGGGTCGGCAGTGTGGAGGTGAGGTGATGTGTGGTGGGCCAGCCAGGCTGCAGCGGTCTGGTCCTGGTGGCACAGAACTGAGGTCCAAGATAAATTAGCTCAGCATCGCTCTGTTCTTCCATGGTAATTGAATTAGGTGGTTTAACGCTAGAGGCCTCCCTCCTGCTTTGTTTGGCCTCATGGTTAGCATCAAAACAAAGTTACTTGTTTTGTTGCTACCATTTGCAAAGAAAGCCTCAGTGTTGCTTTGTGTATGGTTCTGTTGTATAGCGTTTGGCTCCCTCTGGATATCAAATACAAGCCAGATTTTTTCCTCATCCTTGGAAAACACAAACCTAGTTTCCGCACCATCAGAGAACTTTGATTTTTGACCCAAAACTGAGAAGCCTCTTCTGGAAATGTTAGAGCCTTACAGGATAGACACCTGGTAAAAAATTAAGATATGTGCAGGCTGAAAGAGGGAAAAAAAATAGAAGTAAATTATATAACTCCTTTTCCCTTCCCAGCTCTGTGACACACATACACGAATACTCTTCTCCCCACTCCCACCTTTCTAAAATGAGCTGCCAGTGAAACGATAACATGCTGCTTTTTGCCTGCTCCTTTTGCTTCCTCAGCTGTGCTTCATGTGAGGTATCTGCTCACTGAAACAAAACCACAGGGTATTCAGAGGGCTGTATATAGGGCAACCAGGATTTACAGCTAAGCACAAGCTGCCTGTAGAAGTCATCCTGGTTGAAGGATAAGTGCCTTTTTATTTGATCAGGGATCACAGGTTACCTGTGCAGCTTTTTGTGAATAAGCAGTTTGGGGAACTTCCAAGATGATGAAGTTATTTTAGAAGTAGAACTATTAGACAAGGGAAATAGAGCAGAAAGTGAGATGGGAACTAATAACACCTCATCTGTTATTTCTTCACAGATTTACTTTGCCCACACCGCCTTGAAATGGATAGAACGAGCTAATCTGGATGGCTCAAATCGTGAAAAAGTTATTCATGAAGCTATAGATATACCCGAAGGCCTTGCTGTGGACTGGATTAACCGTAAATTGTATTGGACAGACAGAGGGTACATGCTCCACAGTGCATTTATGTTGAAGCATGCCATAAAATATTTGGAATAAATGACTGGTGATACAGAAATAGCTGAGATATTACTCTAAATTCAGTAATGCTTCACATTCTGATTGGGTAGCTGTAATCTCAAGTATATACAGTTGGAAGGTTCTTTAAAACTGAAATGCTGGAAGATCACTTTAAGTCTGCTATTGTATTTTTATCTTTGTCTTTCCAAGAAGCAAATTTTGGACACAGTTGCAAGAATCTAAAGCATGTACTGCATGTATACGTATCTGCATGTGTACATGCACCTGTGAATATATATAAGTATACACTCATATTTACATACATACACTCCATATGCGTATATATAGGTATATCTTTATATACATATATATATAATATATAAAAATAATGAGTATTATTGCACCAAATACATCTTGGACAGAAGTCAGCATTGTTGACAGCTAGAATCAAGCCTCTTTAAGCTAATGGACAATCTTTGTCTTTTTTATAAAAGAGGAATAGCCACTGGCAAACAATGTGACTTCACATTTCAGCTGATACCTAACCTTACATGCAAAGAGAAACAAAATCAACCTTTGGTGAAAAGGCAGTGTCACATCAGAATGCATAATGAAGACTCCTTGAAGAGTGGTCATGATGTTTCAGGATGATCCATATCTTATTAGTCAATAGAAATGTGTTTGAATATACAGATCACCCTCCTTCTCCCTTTAAAATACGCTGCTAGTCCGCTTCCTTGCTATTAGGTGCAATCTTGTCTACACGATTGTGCTCCTGTATAAATATGCCAGTGTTTCTTGTGAATTGAGAAATTGCAGTGCTCGTCTCCGTAAGACAAGAGTCAGGGGTGAAGCTGTGAATTTGTATCTGCCACTTCCTTCTCTCTCACTGCATCTGCCTGCTTGCATTCCACATTTGCACGAATATATTTCTCCTTCCAACTTTGTGTGGCCTTTCTTTGCAGGTTCATGTAGGCATGGGAGGCTGCATGCTTGCTTTCAGGTAGAGGCTAATATTTGTTTGGCAAGGTGAAGTTTGTAGCAATAAGTACAGTTTTCTGGAAAAAAATCAGATTGGTAGAGTGGCAACATAGATTTTATACTTTGCCATAGACTTCAGGAGTGACCACGATGACCTTAGCTTCATTCTTTCCTGTAAAGTATATATAATATGTAAATTGCTTGGTGATTTCTGGATGAAAAATGCTATATAAGTACTATTTTAAAGAATTCTTTATACATTTGATAACACCATTCAGCTAGGAGCTCATTTTCCTCCTGACTCCATTTAAAGCTAACATTCACCTACAAGTGACCATACTTCCAGCTCATTATTTGCCCAAAAAAGGAGAACTTGATGTCTCCTGCAGAGCAGCAGGTATTTTATCATCATGCCCTGGACCAGATAATGAGGCTGTAACATGAATTACTTGTTGATAAAACAACTACACATCCCACATCAGCAGGATTATTTCCTGTCATTGTAAAGTTATTTATTATGGTTTTGTGCTAAACTAAAGCAATGCAAAAACTTAGTATGTTCTGCCTGAGAAGGTAATTAAAAAGATAGTAGGGAAGACCTAACCAGTGCCACGTGTGTTGCAGGAAGGCATGCATCGAAAGAAGCAATCTGAATGGAATGCAAAGAAGAATGGTCATCTGGGGGGATATCTCCCAGCCCCGAGGGATTGCCATTCACCCATTTGCTAAGTAAGGAGTGATAAACCCGGTTAACTGTGTAATACTTGGGGAGGCTTTTTAAAAATGTACATGGCCAGCCTGGACTTTTTGGCAGTCAAGAAGTGCGTTGGTCTCATGTTAGGATAGTCATGGCCTTGCACAGTTCTGTGAACAACAATGTTTTATTGCTGGGTTTCTTTTGTGAATTGGGATGTGCTCATTTCTCATGTAGACTAAAAAAAGTACCAGAAACATTAAAAGTATTTTATGTATTTAAAGCTAAAGAAAATCACAAGTGGCTGAAGTCACCCAGACAGTTGTAAGCACCACACTACAAACTTTGATGGTTCCATATCTATTAGTGTGAAAAAGGTAGTCACTTTTAACCAAAGGTGCTTACATAGGATTTTTTTTGGCCATATTTCAGTTCCTGGAGAAATGAACCAAAATCTACTGTTTTGGACATGCGTTGATTTAAATGCACCTTATATCTTCTTATCTAGTGCTGAGATGATCACGGGAATTTTGAATGTTTATTGATTGAATTCTGGCCATTTTAATCAATGGTAAAGCCCTATGAATTTGGTCAATATGCCTGTAGTAGGATGGTTTTAAATCTGTTGATTTTTTTTTTATTTATTTTTTTTTTGATGCTCGTATCCTGTTATAATGAAGTACTGATGAATGAAGCCTAGTTGGGGAGAGTGTTTTGTTAGCTTCACTCTGTAAATAAAAGATCTGAAAGAATCTTTCAGTAGAGCTTGGACATGATAGAGACATTTTGCAGGAAAACTTTTAAGAACAGGTAGGTTCAGGAAGATTGTTTATTAGAATTATTGGTAGAGGCAAGGGCTACAAGGGGAAAGGGAGGAGTAAACATCACTAAAACCTTCCTTATTAGAAAGTTAATGGTGAAAGGAGGAACAGACATTATAGCCATGTTCACAATTGTAAAGTTATTTAAGAGAGATCTGAGACACAATTAAGACTATTGAGAATACTGATCCCTACATTGGCTACAGCAAAACTGCTCATGTAAATAAAGTTAAGTGAATCTTTGAGCTGTCTCAGTAAACCTGACAAAGGCAGCTGATGCCTGGGAAGACTGGAGTCCAAACTTCAGAAGTAATTTGTGGGTTCGACTATCTCCACTTTAAGTGGCCCTTTTGCACTGTCTGTTCTTTGAAAAACAGTAAGCACTCAGTGAGTAACATTCAGCACTCTAGAGAGAGACTCTGAGAATCATGATTTTATTAAAAGAAGAAAAGAGGCTGGGCCTGATACTGGTTTACTTTTTAAAAACAAAATAACCTGAGGACTCATGCTTGCTTTCCATGGGCGGTGGGTATTTTTGGTTCCATTTGTGCATTGTTACACCCTTGTTTAGACAAGGGGCTGGCTAATGCATTGTCTTTTGTTGTCTGGGTTTGCTAAACCACTGTCATCAGTCATGTGGAAAAAGCAAAAAGCCGATATGAAGAGTTGGCAGTTAGCATAGGCAGGAGAAGTTGTTTTTCAAAGGTTTTGTGCCAATAAACAGAGTGAGGATTCTGCGTAAGTGCCAGTGTAATCACCTGGAGTCTTATGGCAAGTGTGAAAAGATCAGCAGCCAATATATTTGCTTAAAGTGTGCACTTTTTCTCATGTGCGTGAGGCCTGTATTGCTCTGGTCTGATCTTTCTGCTTTGAAAGAACTCCATGGAGAGGAGGACAAACATTTACTTACTGACTTCCTGTATGCATTCTGTTTTCTAAAGGAGATTATTCTGGACTGACATGGGGGTCAATCCCCGGATTGACAGCTCTTCATTAGAAGGCATCGATCGCCAGGTTATAGCCAGCACTGGTCTGGTGTGGCCCAGTGGAATAGCTCTCGACTACTTAGCCAACAAGGTGTACTGGTGTGATGCTAAGCGCTCGGTGGTCGAGAGTGCAAACCTGGATGGTTCTGGTCGTCGAATTCTTGCACAGAATGATGTAGGTGAGGCTTTGGGGTTGATAATTACCTAGTGCTGCTTGTCAGCGTGCATGTGTATCTGCATATGTGCATGTGAATTACTGGCCAGCGGCTCTGCTGTATATGCCATGCAACTCTGTGTTGGGGTTAATGGCATCACTTATTTCTTCATTCTGTTACCCAGTTGAATTTTATTTATTCATTTTGGCAAAAGAACACCTTTCTAACACTCTCTGCTTTCACTAATTGGCCACTTTGTCTTGTACAGAGAGCTTCTTTGCCTTCACAGAAAAATGAAAAGAAGGAAAAAATTAAAGATGTGGTTTGCTTGTTCCATGCATGGCTGCTTAATGTAATTCAGGTTTTGCTGTGTTTGTTACACCAGTGAGTTATATTGACGTAAGCTGGAAGAGAATTAATCTTGGCTGTTAAGGTCCTTGAGCAAAGAACCTGCATCTGCACAGTGTTGAACACTGAGATGATTCTAAATACACAATAGACACTGAATGGAAGAATGATTTATGCAATATGCTGTTATGGCTGAGATGTCTGTTGTTTGACACGTAACTGTGCTGTTTCAGAGCAAGAGAACAGAAGTATTAGCAATGAGGAACTGATGTACTACATCTAAAGTAAACCATGTATTTAAGAATCTCATACATAGAAAATTAGTGTCTGGAGAGCACAATTCCCTTTGTGCATGAGATCTCTCTGGGGACCATTTTGTAGGTGTGCATACAAAACATCGGCAGAAAGAGGACTCCTGGCTCAATACCATGACTGCCATGGGTAAAGACCTTACGGTTACTCTGTTAAGCAGCTGCTGTTCTAGTCTGTGCTCTGGGAAGGCTTGTATTTATCTTCTAAGCCAGGTGACCTCCCACTTGTTTGAAGGTGAGCAGAGTGAGGTCTTGGAGAGAGCAGTGTTCTCCAGTTCGTAAGACATCAAAAGTCCTGAGCGGAATGACTTTCCTGCATTCCTCTCTTTTCCCCTGCTGCACGTATTCTGCTGTACATTCCACCTTGCAACGAATCTGCAAAGGAGGACCTTGAATCCTGTTGAAAGTTGTACTTTGTTTCTCCACAAGGAATGAGATAGTGTCTTATGGGGAGAAAACAGAGAAGGAGAGCTAGAAGCGCTGGACAAACACAGGGTATGAGAAAGGAGGTAGGCTTAGAGCAGTGATATGGCTGTTTGGAGGTGGGAGAAAAGGACATCAGCATCTGTATGGAAAGAAGTGAAAGAGATGAAGTGCAGACCTGCAGGGGTATGAATTTAGAGAGGCAGAGAGACTTGATATCCTGATGTTTTGCTAATGCTGTCAGTGAGGCCAGAATTCAGCTTCTGTTCTTGGACAGTTGTACACCGGAGGACAGGACGTGGCATCTCTTCATAGGCATTCTGCTGTAACATGAATTTTTATTACAGCAGCTCCCTCTAGTGCCCCCGTACTGAGAATTGGTTTGTTTGCTGCATGCAAAACAGATAAAATTATTTCTGCTCTTCTGCTAACACCATTTTCAGCTGTAAGTAAAACAGCCTGTAAGCATCTGCCCAAGGCAGTGAACACCACAACCATTCCTTTTGTTTATGCAGTGGGTTGTGTTTGTAGTGTTGTGGAAAGGGTTCATGTGATTATTCATTTTTCTGTTCCTGCTATCTCCACTGATGACACTACACTTACACTTCTATTTTAAATCCTTAATGTATTTATAAATTAAGAGGTTAAGGAATTGCTGGTCAAAGCGGGGTGTTGTTTGTCCTAAAATTGTGAGTAAATATTTGGATGGGGACAGTATCTAGATCTTGGGCTAGTTGCTCAAATTTCATGAGAAATAAAAATAAGAACCACACCCAGAGATTAAGCATGGTTCAGTGGAGGTAGTGAAGTGCTAACAGAAAAATAATACGCTCTTCAACTTAACACTTAAGAACACTTAAACAGTGTCTTAGAATTTTTCTTATGTAGGAGTGAGTTTTTTCAGGGTTTTTTTGTGATGTATATTTAAGATATACCAGCACATACTCCTTCTCCAAGGTTTTAATTTATCTATTGTTTTGTTTGCTTGTTTGGCTTTGATTTTTTTAAATTATTTTTTAATTTTTTAAATTAATACCTTTTGGGATCTCAATTTCATTAGTGAAATTAAACATCACCTAGTTGAGGTCTCCATCAAAAAACCAAAACCACAGATCATAAAATCACATGCCTACAAAACATAGCTTTCAGGCTCAGACTGCAGTGGTACAAAGTGACGTGCACATTCAGACTGTGAGTAAGGACCAGGAAAAAGCAAACCTGCTTCAGCCAGGAGGCACCCACTCTGAAACCAGGTGGACATCCATGGAAGAATAGTATGTGTTCTCACCTTCCATTGCAAAAAGCTTGCCCAAAGGCTATCTTGAAAGCAGGAGATTTTTAAACATTTGAAAAGAAGGCATAGTCCCATATGGACTAATGACAATTTTCTATCATGACAGAGATATTAAAGAGTGTCAGAATAATTTTGCAAAGATCTTTATATCTATAAGTATGTCTGCCCTTATATATGAAAGTGTCCTTTGGATTCTGAATTGCTGAAATTCTCTCTGGAAGTAAGACTAGGGATCTGAGTTTTCCTAGTGCAGATAATGTTGTGCTACCAAGGAAAAATTGCTCTACATTGAACTTGGGGTGGGATTTCTCTCACCAACTGTTACTCAAGTAAGTTTTAGGTGCCTGGTCTAAGCTGGTGTCTGGGTTCCTGTTGTAATCAGTGGAAAGAGAAGCTACCTGGATGATCTATTGCATCCTGTGGTTTGTGTTAGCTGTTACTGGTAGTTAGCTGGCTTACAGACAATGACTGACTAGTCACAGCCTACTGCTGCTAGTGAGGAAAATTAATTCCCATCTTGAATTTTGTACTGTGATGAATTGGCTAGTGAATGTCTGTACATGTTTATATGTACGTATGGACTACTGTATTGCACTCGTGTGTATTTTTGGCACTTGCAGAGACCACACACTGGCTTTGGGGTCCTACTGTGAGTCAGTGGCTAGCTAGTGTCTGTAGCTCCCAGCTGCTCCTTGCTGGTACACTTATGCAGGATGACACATGCCATGAGTTCCTCTCCTCCCTGTTATGTGAAGACTGCAAAAAGAGCTGTGTACCTCAGCAGCTCTGTGCTGGGCCACTTACTGGCAGAGGAAGGAGGCACTCCACTTCTGAAAGGCTGGTCCCAATGTTGCTTCAAGAAATGATGATGTCTGAGGTAGAAGCATCTTGTGAACTTGATCTGGTTGGAGGTCACCAGCAGTATAGAGACTGTACTGAGCCAGGCAAGTGTCATATCCTTCTCTGCTAAGAGCATAAGTAACATGTGCCCATGGTTCACCATTCATGGACACTCATCCCTCCCCATGAGACATCAAAGTGAAGAAGAAGTAGACCTGTATGCAGATACTGCTTTTGTTTACATGGTTTCTTGTGTATGTTCTACAGATGTGGAAATGAGAAATCTAATTTCTTTGTAGGCCACCCTTTTGATGTAGCAGTGTTTGAGGATCACCTTTGGTTTTCTGACTGGGCTAGGCCATCACTAATGAGGGTGGACAAGAAGACCGGCCAAAACAGGGTACGTCTTCGAGGCAGCATGCTGAGACCCTCATCAATGGTTGTAGTTCATCCTTTGGCGAAACCAGGTACACTGCAAAAATTAAGCAGTCATTCCCTTCCAGCCTCCTCTTGTTCACTGATATCAGTAGGATAGATGTCCCTGGGGAGAGGATTATCTTCTCAGAAATAGGCTCTTTAAAAGGCCTTGCATAGTTGGACTGGCATTTATTGAAAGCGTCATCTGGGCATGTGTCCCAGGAATGCTAACAGATTTTGTATATTTATGATCATGCCCAAGAATAGATGCTGATCAATTGCCACGAGGCTACCATAGTCTTCTAATTCCTGTTTATCCTAGTTTCTTAGCACTCCTCACACACACAAATAATAACAAATGGCATGCAGAAAGATTTTGTAAGATTTATTAGTTTTGGATCAAATAGTTTGATTTTCTGTTGGCAACAATCCCTGTAAGCAGAAAAAAGTAATTCAATAGAGCAAGACTGAGAGAAGGTGATCATGGGTTCCCTATGCCCTTGCAATGTTCTTTCAGGGAATGTTAGGTCTCTAAATATTAAAGGAGAAATAATAAAGGGAATTAAAAAAAAAGTGATACATTTATTAGATAGTATGCGAATCTGCTTTCCTGCCAGAGGCTAGGTGATAATATCTATGCTTTAATATATGCATCTGTTTTTAATTAAAAAAAAAAAAAAAAAGATGTTCTAGTTTTTGCCAGTCCTTACTCTTTTTCCAACTGCTTCAACTCTGCACAGCTAAAAGGAGATGTTGACTGAAGAAGCAGCTTGTTAAGTTGCCTGTTTTTCTGCATTAGGGGCAAATCCTTGCCTTTTTGAGAATGGAGGCTGTGATCAGATCTGTGAAAACAATTTTGGAGTTGCCTATTGCATGTGCCATCCAGGATTTGGGAAAACTCAGGATGGAAAAACCTGTCATTCTCTGGATGCTTCCAACACAACAGCAGGTATAATCCTCTAGTTCCAAAAAAGACCCTCCCCAAACCCTTGAGGATCCTGACAGATAGCATTGGAAAATATTCACCTTGCTCTACATAATGAATGATGGTTTCTCTGAAGAATGAAAACACTGAGGTGTTGTCCTGGGACAATAACATGTTGCCTGACCATTGTAATTTTTCTCTTGGCATATGGCAGTGAGAGATGTATGCGGTGCTGACATGTACTGTGAGAAATGAATCGCATTCCTCATCTTTTGTATTTGAGAAAACCCACCAGTGAGTGGTTTTAGGAATAATTTGAAGCCAGAAACAGGCTAGTCTGGGAGGATACTGATGTTTATTTTAAAAGGAAACCACCATAATTATTGGAAAGTAGACAAACGATAGAAAATCAGAAAGTTAGTTCAGTAAATCTAAATAGTCTGTGCCACTTTTTTCTTATCTTTTTCAGGAAGTGTGTCTGTGCACAAGGAGGTAGTGCCAATGCCAACACCAAAGAACTCGCTCCAGAGCACACAAAACAGGGGAATATTCAAGGATACGGACAGTGGGGAAAAGCAGAAAAACATCTTGTTGATGGCTGAAATCATGGTATCAGGTACGAGTCTGATGATTGTCTTCCTTCTATTTACTGTGAGGCTCTGAACATGTTTATAGAACAGAAACAAATCATAGGCTTTGAAGGAAGAAAGGCTTGATGTCAAGACTGGTGGCATTCATGATCTTACCACTCTTACAAGAAGATAGGTCTATGCAATTAAGCCAGGTAGGGCTGCCTTTTTGTGTGTTTGTCTCCGTCTTCCTTCATTATGTCAGCAAAACTTGATAATATTATCCAGGTCTAAAGAACTAGCATTTCTAATTTGGAACTCTTGTGACAGTCTCTCCCTTAGATTTTATAAGTATATTAAGTTCCTCTGAAAATATTGCAGTAAAACTATTGAATTGTACATATTTTCAATGACACTAGCTCATTAAATTGTACAATAGGTTTTGTATACAATATTCAGAAATCCTGATACTAAATGACACTTCAACTCCATCTAGACAAAGACAACAGTCCTAATAATTGTATTGGTTTGTCTTCATTAACCCTGGAGAGCCATGTTTCAAACTTTGACTCTATGTTCTGGTTTTCTTGTTAGTTTTCTGGTTGGTTGGTCGGTGGGGTGTTTTTTGGTTTTTTTTGGGGGATGGGTTTTTTTTTAATATATACAGTACCTCCTTTGAGTTGTCCAAATGCATCTAGTGTTTTTTGGTTTTGTTTTTGGTTATGCTGTAGATCAAGATGACTGCACTGCACTAGAATGTGACGTCAATGCACAGTGTGTTTTGCTGGAAGATGGTGCTATGTGCCAGTGTTTGAAAGGATTTACTAGGAAGGGGAAATCATGCTATGGTAATAAAAGACATTAATACATTCATTCTGGAAAACTGTAGATTGGGGGAGAGGAAGAAAGTCTGTCTTTTCTCACATTGGCAGCTCTGCTGTGTGAGCCATCACAGAAAGGTCAATGGTATTGTTTGTTTTGAAAGGGATGATGAGCAGAGAGCATGTGAGACGAAATAGCTAATTATCACATACATTATTTTCCTGAGTCATGAGTGTTAATCCTATTAACAAGAAATAATGGGGATAATAGGAATAAAAGCATAATGTATTTATTTGTAAAAATTGCCCAATTATAAAAGCTCTGTCCATAGACATGATAGTTGATGTATAATTTAGAATTATGTATTAAGGAATCTCTTAAAAATAGTATTTCTGAGGTAATGTTTATATCAAAGCGCTAGCACTAGAAAGAGACTCTAACAATCAGACAACACATTGCTCAGAGTAGTCTTTAAATTTTTGGACTTGCATACAGCATAAATGGAATCACTTTGTTCTCTCACAAAGGCCAAGATAGGAGGGCATTAGAAACAGAACAATTTACCTTTTGGTGGTTAAGCATGAAGCCTGACAGGAGTCTATGTTGCTATGGAAAGGAAAAAAAAAAAAGGAAAGTGAAATGGGTGTAAATTTTTTTTCATTGTGGTACCTTCTTTTTTTAAGCTTATGTGTTCTTTCTCAAAACAAAGTTTCTCTTTGAGTAGGGTTTACGAATATAAGGCTAATTTTCAATAGGATCATTCCCTCCAAATGGAATTTTTTTTTGAAGCAAGTGGTATTTGCGGAACCTCTAGGTCTCCAGCTGAAAGTATCTCGTTGACTATCTTAGGCTCTTCAGAACATCCCCATCAAATTTCATACCAAGAAAAGACCACAAAGCCCTTCTCTTCCCATTTGCTTCAGATACACAAATGATAAATGACAGCATAGTCTGAGGAAGATTCATGATGTAGACATTTCTTTTTATTGATTTACCTGCTGGTTTCATGACCCATGTGTCCTGTCTCCTTGTTTTGTCTCACAGATATTGATGAGTGTGCTGTAAATATGGACCGCTGTAATCGAAATGTGTCGGGCTGTATTAATACGGAAGGGGGCTACGTCTGTAAATGCCTGGAGGGCTACACTGGAGATGGAGTCCATTGCTATGGTACAGGCATGTGTGAGGGCTGTGCTGTGTCTGTAAGGCTGGGACAGGATGAATAAGCAAGAGACATGTCTTATGATTTGGTCTAGCTTTGCATCAAGCTGTGAAGCTGTCAAATGAGCAGTTCTGGTTCTTTTTGAAAAATCTGATAAAGGCATGGATCCTAACACTGGCTCCCCCAGACAGAGGACATATATAATTTCTTCCTTTTTTATTCTTTCCGTCCTGCTTGAAGTGTGGCAACCTCAGCAACTGATCAATATGCAAAGCCTGTAGTTGTCAGTGGCTACCTCCTCTCAGTGTTTGCACTCGTTTTGGTAGTTACAGCAGGAGAGAGAGGAAAAGCGAAGGGAAGGAGGGAAGTGGAGGTGAAGGTAGAGTTTCACTGAAAATCGTTGCCATGAATATAAACTAAAGCAAATATTGAGTGTGTCACAATACTCATCAAATAATTCCAGGTCTGTTTGGTAGGCATGAGGTTCAAGGTGTTAACACTGACAACTTGAGTACATTTAGAGTCTTGTTAATCAGACCCACTGATTTTCCCATCCAGCTCTAATGCCAGGTCTTTAGTTCATTCCCTACTTTTCTGAATTTTTTAATCCAGTTTAGCAGTAAGTGTGAAGGAACAGGAAGCTCTTTTCCCCCCAGTATTTGACTAGCACACCGTTTGTTCAGAGCTTTATGAGAGTCTTGGCTTCTCTTTTGTCCTTTTATTTTTCCTTTCTCCTTTATAGCCTGATTCAAAGTGCATTAAATTTGACCCAATTCTTGCATAGTCTTTACTGGACTTTGGTTCTTCGACACAGATAAGGATGACTGAAAAATTAAGAACAATATCATTATTATGGGCAGGGTGTGGAAAGTATCAGAAGCAGGAGGTTTGAGAAGGCATTCTGCCTACAGTAGCAGAGATCCAGAGCTCATGTCTTTGAGGATGTTTGGAAGTGCGGACAGAAGTGATAAACTCCCCTTGTTGTCCCAACACCACCTACAAGACATGTCCCCAGGCAGCCCTGGGCTTTCACTGTCTGTGGTATAGTTGCTCAGCTATAATGATTGGGGTACCTACCGCTATTACTGAAAAACAGTCCATTATCTTCCTGAAGTCTTCAAGTCCGGAAGATGGTAAGATATGTTTTCACAGCATTTTATAAAAGATGCAATGTTGTTATGATGTAAATAGAATTGAAACTACTTTTGCATTTGATGAATTGAAATGTACTGTCAAACCAGAAACTGATAAGTAGGTGATTTTGTACTTCAGTTTTAGATGCCTGCATGCATGCACAGTGTCAACAAATGTGTCAGTACATCCAGAGATGGTACACGATGAGTTCATGTTGTGTTGTTAAAAATATCATTTCTTGGAATATGTTGCAACAGTTTTGTTCCTGTTTTTTTTTTTTGTTTTTTTTTTTTTGCTTTTGCTTTTAAAGTGCTCTGAATTTTCTCTACTGTTTTGGGCCAGATCCTGTTAATTTCACTCTAGAAAAAGTCCCAGTGGTTTAAGGAATAATGTCACACTAATTGGGATGGCAGATCTGTGATTTCATTTCCCCAGAGTAGATCTGGCACATGTATTTTGCTGATTGTAAATAAAATGAATCAGAGGCTCCCAAACTCTGGTCTGTGAACCCTTAAGTTCCCACCTTTGAGGGGGGTGCTTAGGCACTTAGCACCATGCAGGTGCCAGCTCGAGGGGTGAGTGCCAGACTGGCAGGAGCTGCCACCGGAGACAGGGTGAAAGTGTGCAGCAGGATGCGGGTGGGAGGTACATATGAGCCTAACACAGGCTCTGGAAACTCTTGTTGTAATCGGAGACCCTCTTCATAGTAATTCAGAGGCACACTTTGTTTAAGTGTCTACACAAACTGGATAAACCTGTAGGTTTCTAGACCCTTTCCTTCTGTCTAAATTTTTTGTCTAGGCTGGACCAGGCGGGTGGTACAGGGGTGGGCAACTCCCCACTCCCAAACCCTTCTGCTATCTTAACGCAAGAATGCCAACTGACAGTACTCTAGTACTCACCCAGGGCGCAAGCTATGGCTAGCAATGCCAGGAGAATATATCTAGTACAAATAAGCCTGCTTTTCAACTCTGCTGTATTTGTTGTGTTTCATGCAGAAGCCTTTCCTTTGTTCTCCTTGTGGAGAGCTTCTGCAGCAGCGGAGCATGCTCTGAAAGGCTGGGGAGACTGTAATTACTTGGCATAGAAAGTATGCTAGTTGCTTTTCCGTTCCATTTTCCATGAAGGAATATTCCCAGAGGGAAGGTCTCTGGTTTTTTCCCCCAATGCCAGGAGACTGCAATGCTGCAACTGCTGCCCTTTTAACCGATGCTCTGAGGCATTTCATTCTTCTAACTGCAGACTGTTTGGGTGACAGATATTGATGAGTGCAAGACGGGGTCCCACACCTGTGGAGAGAACATAACATGCACAAATACAGAAGGAAACTTCACTTGCTCATGCGGTGATGATACTTCTGGAACTGGCATCAGTTGCAGTGAGTAAATGGAATGAGCAATTAAAATGAAGTGGCCCTCAACTAAGAACTGTGCTCTTGGATAAATTGTTGTACCTGGAAATTAAGGAAACCCTGAATAGTGACATATTGGGCAGCTTGTGGATCTGTTTAGCATTGCTTTAGGAGGCTGTTTTGAGGTGGGCTAAGGAGAGCAGATCCGAGTTTAGTTTGGAAATATCTACATTATGTTTCAGTGCTGATTTTTACTGTCTAAATGTAATGACACTGCTATCTAACAGCCTTTACTATCAACACCAGAAGTAAATGCTCATTGCAGGTAATATTTTTGGAGTTGATTTCAGTCTGTGTCATTTTCCAAACTCTCTGTGCCTTCTTTCCTTCTGCGGAAGGTTAGCACAAGAACTGAACAAAATTTAAGTGACTATGTGACCCTCATTTCAGTGACTCAATGTGACAGGAGAACTCTCTGAAAATATGGAGCTGAGTGACTCATCGTCTTACTCTGTCAGCCCTCTTCATCTGGGTGAATTTTACTCCAGATCAAGTGACTGTCTGATGATGGAGGGACACTGTGTGATTGTCACAGATCTGTTTCTGCAGAAAAACAGAAGGAAATTATGGCTTTTTTAAAGTAAAACATCTATCGGGATTCCCACCCCCTTTTCAGTTACTTAAGCTTTCAGTAGTTTCAGCTGTCACTCAGGAAATGATGATTTTAAATGATGCATGACTTGGAAGTAATGCCTTCTAGGTCCCTCAGCAGTATATCTGATCCCATGTCTTCATGTGTGTTAACACACTGTTTTAGTTCTTTGCCTAATAAGCTCTTTTAGCAAGCTGGAATTTTCTTTGCAGAATGCAGTCACACCTGGGGTTCACTAAAATCACTCATCCCTTTCTATTCAGGCTCTTTGCTGTGGCAGTTCTCCTGCAAATGAAATTTTAAAAAACAAATGTCATTGAAGGTCATGTTGCAATAAAACCGGTGTGAGTCATAAAACTGATCCCGTAAATGTATGAGAGCGATTAGGTGCATTTGTGCTAAGCCGTGCTGCTAGAAATTCTTTGCCATGTAGGTGTTTAGTTCTGACCTATAGATTTGCTGTAGCATCAAAGTAGGCAAGAAAGTGGTCCTTTTCTGTAAGGGCATGTCTGCACTGCAGGACATGCTGTGCAGCGATATTAGAGCTATCTTTAAAACTAGCTAGTTTGGATATCTATGTAGGTGACAGTGTGTGCAATTCAGAGCAGGCTACAGAACCTTTTGAAGAATTGGGTCAATAGAGTTCCCTGCTTCCCCAATGATGCTGCTATCTGTACCTGAGCTAGCTTGAGGCAATAAAAAATGTGATCTGCAGTCAGACACAGATGTAATCAAGTGGGTGGCAGCAGAGTAGAAATAATCTGTGTAAGAACGATAAGTTGCATGTGAAAACTTCTCAGTCTGAGATCCAAGTGCATGAAATACAGTCACCCTTCACCTGTACATCTCACTCTGGTACTTTATGCATGGTAGAGATTTACCAGCTCTAAAGCTGCTTAAGTTGCAAAAATAATTTAAGCGTTAAGTAACTAGAAAGCCAGTCTAGAAAGTAACTAGACAGCAGCTTTTCTTCAGAGGTGTACTCACACATCTGAATAGAAAGAACACAGCCAACCTCTGTGGGTCTTTCACTGGAAACCAGAATCAAGCATATTTAGTATTTTGATCTAAAGCCCTGTGTGCCTAAATTTGATAAGCAATAGAAGCAAATAGGTAAAACACAAGTAATTGGTCAAAATTAGAGATTTTTACCTGTTTTCCTATCTTGAAGTTCTGGAACTCTTATGTAAGATCACATTGCCAATGCAGCCAAAAGTTTGAGATGTCCTTGTGAAATCCTGTGTTTCAGAATCTACTCTGTCCCCCACTGTTGTCAGCAATGAATACTCTACACGCCCTGTGCCAGGTGATGCTGTAGGATGCCCTCCTTCATATGAGTCCTACTGCCTCCATGGTGGAGTGTGCAATTATGTTTCTGATCTACAAGACTATGCCTGCAAGTAAGTAGAGAAATATGTATTGTCTGTGCTGATGAATGGTATCCTTAGGGCTCAACTGAGTGCAGACAGTGAAATGTTTGTCATTAAATTATCTGTTCATCACCTATGCTAGCAATTAACATTAGACTCTGCTTTTTTCCTGTAAGTGATCACTGTAAGTTTCTGTAAATGGTCACTCCATTCACACCCATTGCAATTAGTAGTAGTATTGGATTTGTTCCCTAAGCACTCACTTCTTTGCTTTGGAAATGTGAGGTAAGATGTTAAATGATTTAGTGCTCATGGCTTTATGAAAGAGGTGCTTGCTGTCTCTCCTGTACGTATTGTCCTGACTTGTACTTCCCTGTTGGCCTTGCTGTTCATGTGTAGCACTAGCTGGGATGGAAGAGGACACCTCTTTCTTGTCTTCTGTGATTGGGACCAGGGAGAAATCTGGTGTCAGCATCTTCCCTTATAGTCTGAAGTGTCTTGGTCTCTGTCAGAAAGCGTACAACATGATGGTCCTCTTAAAAACAGGGAGAGTAGCAACGAGACCTCAAAAACAACACTTCCTTCCTCCCGTTGATATTTTTGTGAAGCCTAATTCCCAGTTCCCTAAATACAGTTACTGACAAAAGCAAAAAGAGTCTCACGTTTCCAGAAGTCAGCCTTGGCCTGGTCAATGTGAGAGCCTAGTCCCCTAGACTTCAAAATCATTAGTGCTGGAGTTTAATTGTATAACTTGATTATATTTGAATCTGTGTTGCATCTTTCTTCAAAATCAAGCATAAAAGTGTTTATAGCGGGACAAATTCAATGCCTGCCTCTTCCCCTGGGGTCTCACCTGGTAAGTGAGGATCTGTGCGGGGGATGGATGCTGTTCTGTAGCAGGCAAATCTCTCCCTAAGGCTCAGTAACTCGGGTGGCCCTGGTATAACTCTGGAGTGAGGAGAGCAAGCTTTGTGCTGAAGGGTTTCTTTGACCCACCGTTCCCCCAGATCTTTCTTGTACTGCACTGCAGGAGCCTCTGTACCAGGACATTCCTGCAAGCACTGTCAAATCGTAGGTTTTCTTATTTTTAAATATGAGTGGTCTCTCCTGCCTACAGACCTCTGTACCTGCAGGAATATGAAAAGAATGTATCTCATGTACATACATGGGAATGAAGTGGATGCTTTATGCCATGGAATTCCTAAGCTCAGCAAAGCCATTGGGCAAAGCCATTACAGGAGATGGACTCATGGTCATCTCTGGTATTTGTTACGAATCTTTAGTATAAATTTTAGAGGCATTGAAAACTGTCTTTTTTTCACCTCATTGAGTTTCTCCTATTGAAACTGAAGAGTCTACAACTGCAGAACTTTCAAATTGGATCACATCTTTTTTTTTTTTTCTTTTATTTGTTAGGTATTAGTGCATAATGAGAATCCAAATGTACATATTATTCAGCGCTGGAAGTGGAACTTATTTAAAAAATTAAGGAGTAAACGTGCTTAGCCATGTTCCTGGGGGCCAGGGTTTGTTTGTGGACCTTGCTGAATTCTCACTAGATGGCAGCATTCATTCATGTAGGCTGTGATATATTAAATACCAAAATGAAGTACTGGAAAAATGTTATCTAGCAAAAATATCTAGCAAAAATCACATACCAAATGTGATTTGTATTTTAATTAATAAGAGCTCTTACACTAGAAGATAGATCTTCTAGCTTATTTGGAATTTATTGTGATCTTACATTAAAAAATTAGCATTTTTCTGCCTTCCAACATATATGCATTCTAATTTGTGACAGAATGAGAGTGCTTGTGCCTGATTTAATAATGACTGCTGATTTTCAGGACATTAGGTAAAAGCTGCTGCAGGTCAAATAGTGCTTCTTTTGCTCATTTGACTAGCTCTTTTGACTTTAATAAAACTAGACCGATAAGAATTGTTAGCAAGATTTGAGCCTATGTTGCTGAGAGATTGTTATGATTTGAGTAGACTTTTCATTTTTTATGTTTATTATTTCCTTTTTTATGTCTCTCACCTTGGACAGTAAAATTAGGCTGACATTCTTTTTGATGTCTGTCTTCTAGTCACTTTCTTTTAGTTTTGATTTGAGGGTTTCATGCACTGTTGAGATATTTCTATGTTGACTTTTACAGTGGTAAAAACAGACAAATAAACAAAAACTGCCTACAGAAGAAGCTTGTATTAAAACTAAATTATGAAGTTGTTTCTAACCCATACATGTTTTTTTAAACACTTGAATTCATCTTTTATTTTAAAGTAAGGATTCAGATTAAAATTTGATTCCCTTAACCAAGTCACTCTCAAAATATGAGTAAGTCCTATATTGCCTATTTCAAAGAAGGGGAAGCTTGCTGCTGGAAACAGTAAATGGGAAAAATCTCAGGGAAACACTAATCACACAGCAGGATTTAAGAGAAAATTGTTTTTGTTATTCTTTACCCACCAGAATCAAAAAGTATGATCTCGCTGTATGACTCTATAGCTTTACAGTAAAAAAAGTATTTTAATATTGAATTCTACCGGTTCTGACAGCCGTTCCTTTAAAGTACTTTTGTCGTCACCACTACTAAATTCAATTTGATATTTCCACAGTGGTTGCCAATGGTAAATCAATACACAAGGTGACTGAAGGGATGATCTGGGGTTTTTCCTCCACCGCCAATTACAAAGTGTGCTCACTTCCTTTTTGCAGCTGTGTGACGGGCTACGTTGGGGAGCGGTGCCAGTTCAGCGATCTGGAGTGGTGGGAACAGCAGCGTGCCGAGCAGATGAAGATGCGGAACATCACCATTGCAGTGTGCATAGCAGTGCTTGTCCTCCTGCTCCTGCTGGGGTCCCTGGCTGCCTATCGCCACAGGTAGTGCTTCCAAACACGTGCTGTGAACATGTGGCACAGGGGCCGAGGTGCTGCTGACTTTCACAGAGGGCTCGAGGCAAAGAATGCGAGCTGTTCCCCAGCTGGTGGAAATTGCCATATCATCCTTGCTACTCTTTTGCTTTTCAGTAATTTATCTATTTGGTACAGAAGGTTCTGGCATGTCCCTTGCCTGCAGTACTTGCGTTGGTGTTAGTGAGCGACATGTATCTGGGGGGGAAGAAGAGTAGACCTTATTAGGTTTGAAGAGGAGCCATAATTTGTATTGATGAGAGAGTTCAGGAACATTCTATTTACTTCTTCCTCAGTTTCCCTTAAGAGTTCTAGATGTCTGAAACTGTCATGGTAGGATTTGGCTCTTCTCTGCTAGCTATCCCATTAGTCTGGGTTTGCTTCCCTTTCACTCTAGAGTGGCACCTGAAAGTTGCCTTGCCATCGAGAAAAGCAGCGTACTAACCTTCCAATAACAAACTTCCACAGTGATGCTTCCAGCAATTAACGTGAAAGCAGTTTTCCTGGCAATAGAAAGAGTAAAATCAGGGATGTGAGCCTAAGGCATATCTATTGTAAAAGTACTCCCTGGCATTTTCCATGGCTGTAATGTATTGTGCAGGCTTGGGATTCTTCTCATGGCAAAAAGAATCCCTACAGTCACTATGTAAAAACCTAGTCTGATGTGAAATTAAATGTCATCGATGTCCCTTGGACTGGAAAGTATTCAGCATTTAGTAAGTTAGAGTCTTTTGGCCATGACCTTGGCAGATAACTGTTCTCAGAAGCTCTTGTTTAAATGCATATTTATATTTAAAAGTAAACAAACAAAAAGCTAGAAAGCAGCCAAATCAAGTCTCCTGCTGCATTCTGACCTGCCCTCCGTGTGCAGGGGTTTTGTTTGTGGTTTAGGTTAATTTTAAAATTAGACTCTCCTAGGCATAAAACGTTAAGCTACAAAAGAAGTTAACTATGGAAGCTAATATTTTCCATTCTTATTTAATGGTTCCTAGCATGTTTAGTCCATAAAAGTTGAGAAACTCCCACTTTTCTTATTTTCTGGTAATGAATGGTTGATGCCCAGAGTTAAAGCTAAGTGCAGCCTGGTTTGTTCTCATGACCTGGGAGTCAGAAGCTAATCAGTGGAATGATACATACAGAATAGGTAAATTGTGATGTTCTTATATTTCCTATATAGGTCATATAAACTGTAATGAAAAATAGCCAGAATATGGCTTGTTTTAAGGTGTGAAGATATTCTCTTCCTTTCATCTCTCTTGTAATTTCTTCCTGATTAACCTTTCTTTCTTGCCAAATGCTTTTGATCAATGTAGCTATTTACCTTGACAACAAGTTTTCAATTACATACTTGACTGAATTTGTACTACAGCTATTACTAGCCTAACTAGATCAAAATGAAACCACTGACCTAAAATCCCTATTTAACTGGAGTCTGGAAACCAGTATTTGCGTTGAAATTGCTATAACTGCTTTTTCACATAATCTACTGTATTTTGAAATTTTTAATTTTGATTGCCTGTAATTGTAATTGGAATTGAAATCTGTAATTTGAATTTTGATTAAGTCTGTAATAGTCCTGTTCCTTCCCCCATAAAATGGAGATGCCTATCTCCTTTTAATTGGAGGAAATGAAGTTGGAGATCTACACCTGATAATCTGAAAAATATGTGAACTGGAGGCCAAGAATACCAAAGTATGGTGTTGGTTTGTTCAATGCCTGTAGTCCGCTGAAGCACATCATCCACAGTCCCTCTATCTCACTTGGCCAAGGGTGTGCAAAAATTGATGGTAGGACTGGGATTAGGATTGAGAAATTCTTGGCCTCTTCCCCGTGCTCGGTCAACCAGATTTCACTGCCTCACCTGCTTGTGCTCAGTTGTACATGAAGATGCCTGTGCCCATCAAGTCCATCTGGCATCTGTTACTCTGCATGATGTAAAGTAAGATGTAGAATTAGTGATCTTCATAAGCAGGGCATCCCACTGAGGATTGCGCCTGTGTGCGAGCTCTGTGCAATGGATTTTATAAGTCTTGAGTAAAGGGCTCAAATTTTGTCAGTACTATGAACTGCAATGCAGAACGGGCACATCCAGGTGACAAAACATGAACAGCAGCCTTGCCACAGTGTCAAGAAAATTCAAAATAGACTAATTTACCTTATTTTGCAGAATTCTGTTCCGTGGATATACCCCCAGATCTGACACCTAATTGATTTCGTATTAGTAGTCCCAGTCATTCTCTGCTGGAGACGATTACCTTTTTTTTTTTTTTAATGTTTAGATACATTTTTTTTTAATGTTTAAATACACAGGAACATGTTATAGAGAATATAGGGAGAAAATCTGTGGTGGTGACAGGTCTTTCTCATTTCTAGCAAAAAACAATTTCTATTTACATTGTATTTTCATGAAGGGAGCAACATATGATAATTATGGGAGATGCACTTTCCCAGTTATTATATGAATGTGATATAGAAATAAAAGGAAAATTCCTCTTTTCTTTGGCACATGTCTATTAAATTTCATTTAAAATAGGTCAAATAAAAAGATGTTATAACTTGAGACTTCCAGAATTTGAAGAGTATAACATTAATTTTGTCAGCTGACGTCTAGGAGGAGAAAAAATGTGTATGTAAAGTACTGATTTGGATCTCAAGCAGTGTAAATGAGCTCTTTTTCTTACAACCATGTTTTCTATGTTGGGGCCTCTATGGGCTTTTAATACTGCCTTATAAGTGATTGCTGTTTAACTGCAAAAATAACTATTTTTGAATTTATGGAACTAGCCACTTAGAGCTGATTATTCATATCCTTTTCCAACTCCAGGTTTTATTCTTGGCTTTTTTTCCCCTTGAGATAATTCTGTTGGTCATGCTTTTTCCTGGAAATGTCTTAGTTCCATGCTTTCTGAGGCTTTCAGTTTGTTTATTTCATAGTAATTTCTGAAATTGTTGTTTTTCATAAATGATCCAGATGAATGAAGAAGTGACTTTGATAATTGTAATTATCAATGGTGTACAAAAATACAGTCAGATTTTTATTCCTGAGCTTCAGCTACAAGTGCTGTTCATTGTGTTGGCTGAAACCTAAATCTTTATACGAGGAACGCATTATAAATAGAATAATATAAGAAAATGGAACGGGGTGGTTAAAATTATGAGGCCCATTGTTTTTTCTGATGAATGATCCTTTACAGATGGTGCATTAGAACAAACATTTGTTCACTTCTTACTGACTTCTCTTTCTGACAAGCTGTTTGTTTTAACCACTGTGTGGTAGTTGACAGTAACATGCTCTTTCAAACCAATGAAAGAAAAAAAATGTATGTCCCTTCTGTAAATACCTACAGAATAATGTGTGAAGTGAAGCAGCATCTGTTCCTCCCAAAGCCAAATAATTTGTTTCAGCTTTTGTTCTGTTGCAGAAGTCAAAACTTGTATAAGAAGAATCTCTATGCAGAAGCGATAAGAGATGTCAGCAGCCACACTGACAATGAGAACATAACACCTACTAGCAACAAGTCTCAGGTAACTATGTTAATGTGGAGTGGAGAAGGAAGCAGGAAGGATCAAAGATTGTTAGGGATCCACTTGAGATTATCCATCAAATAATTCACATCTTAAATATATTAAATAACTGCTAGAGTCATCAAGTGCTTTGCTGTGAACCCTAGTTCATCTTACCTCATTGTTATCCCTCAAAGTTCACAGCCGCCTGGATGTATTGCAACCATTAGCCAGTGTTATTGTTAGCTTTGAACACAACAGTTGGGGAACTGTGTTCTAAATTAAGGAAATGGCAATGTGATGACATGGCATATCACAGAGTTATTTTCACAGGAAAGTATGCCCTCCGTAAAAAAGGCTTCTTGGAAACCAACTATTGTGTGTGCTACATGAGATGTTGAACTTTATTTTGGGGTTGATAAAATTAAATGTCTTTGTATTAGAGGCTGCTGCCTTGTAAAGAAAAACAACCACGATGCTATCAGGCAGTTTGGGAGGGAATATAAAATACAAATTTTGCACTGGTGTAGGTAGAAATGCCATCATGATCTGGTTGTACTGGCCTGTTTCTGTTGTTTTTGAAGTTGCATCAGAGAATTTGGTCCCATAAGATCTGATCTAAGGACCTGAATCTCACTGGCATTAAAATGACATTACATTGCTGGGTGATAGCAATTGAAACTTGAAGTTGGCAAAAGTGACATAATTGCTATCTGTGGCTACTTCTGTGCCCAGTCTGAGACTCCTTTCTCAGAATAGCATGACTTACCCTGAGAGCTTGTCTGCACACACATATCATTCAGCTCTGAATAAGCTGCTGTAATGCAGGTATCACCATACTTGTCCAGGTAGCATCACATTAGCTAAGCAGCACACACTTTTCAAAACTAGCACAGTTATGCCCGTGGAAAAGACTACTGGAAGAGTTCATACTTGTACAGGATTGGTGATAAACTCTAGTGAAACAAATACCTTTTTACTGGGGTAACAGCACACATGTTTTTCTAGTATAGGTATTACTGCAAGGTTTTAAAGCCTTCCACACCCAACTATAGCTAGAAAGGTACAAGAACCGTGTGTGTAGTAGTCATGGTCACAAAAACATTTGACATGAAGTGGCCTGAAGTTTGACTCTGCTCCAAATCTTTAGGACCAGAAAGAGATGAGTTTGTTTTACTTGGGAGTCTGTTTGAGGGGTTGAATATCATGGAATATTTATAGTACAAATCCAAGGATTTTTAATCAACCTGAAAAAGGCCTTGCAAATGGTTTAGATTGAGTGTCTGGCAGGATTTATGAGTGGGTAGCCACTGAAACACACTATCAAACATATGTTGGGAGCACTGAATTGGCTTGACCCTGGTTATGACATATTGTTCCTTAGGTGGTCAAATGCTCTTGTGGACCTTTTATTGCCAGCACTTTGTTCCTCTGGGTACTGGACAGCAAATGTGCTGAATCACAGCGATGTCATCATTTGTTCACAGCAGAGACAAAAACCACAGCTTGCAAAATATCTGAGGCTGGGAAAATCAGAAACATTTGTTGGGACTGTGAACAGCTTGTTGCCTGGGAGCAGTGCTCTAGGAGGCCTGCAGCTCATCAGCTCTGTCCCCACCTGCTGTTGTCCCCACAGTTAACACCAGTGGTCAATGGCATTTTTGCTGAATATAGGAGTAATTAGACAGCTAAGCAATGGACTGAATCAACAGAAACAAATCCAATACACTCATGTTAAATTTCACGATGCATTCTTGCACTGGGAGACATCAAATACATTAAACAAGTAATTTATTGCAAATGGCTTGTTGCAGGATGGAAGAGGAAATCAGTGACCCTTTGCTAATTATTCCTGCTTACACAGTAATGGATTCCTGTGGTTTCATGCACGTGATTTTCTCTGTGCTGATGTAGCCATTGAGTGTTAAGTTCACTGGGGCTTCATGCATGCATGCGCTCAGTTTAGAAACTGTAGAGTTGCCAAAAAGCAGCAGGAAGTTGTCCATTTCTAGTGTTAACTTCAAGTGGATTATTGGGGAGCTTTATGCAAAAACAGAGATTATACTACTTCAGGGACAGAAAACTGTATAGCTCCTCAATTCTTAAAGTAGTGGAATAGGTTTTTGATTTACACAGCATTAATAATCCTAATGAAGGACTTTATATGGTGACTGGATGATGCAGATGCAGTAACTGTAAAACGTTCATGAAATTCACTCCTTTTGTAGCCCACAGTGCTACTGCTAGTTTGTGAGGCTGGAAGAGGGAGTGCAAAGACTTTCTTGTTCTTGTCCATCTAAGATAATGTAGAGGATAATGAGCTTTTATACTATCACAAATATCAAATGCTAGGTATCATAGTAATGAAATGATACCTACAAATTTTTCAAGTGTCATTCACTTTTCCCTTTACTTCTATTAGAATCATAGAATCATTAAGGTTGGAAAAGACCTCTGAGATCATCTAGTCCAACTGTCAACCCAACAACACCATGCCTACTAAACCATGTCCTGAAGTGCCACATCCACGTGTTTTTTGAACACCTCCAGGGATGGTGACTCCACCATCTCCCTGGGC
>VZTL01052876.1:0-35906 GCA_013400535.1 Scopus umbretta | reverse complement strand
CTAAAGTCCAGGTAGATAACATCCACAGCCTTTTCCTCGTCCACTAGGTGGGTCACCCGGTCATAGAAGGAGATCAAGTTGGTCAAGTAGGACCTGCCTTTCATGAACCCATGCTGCCTGGGCCTGATCCCCTGGTTATTATGAACGTGCTCATTGAGCGTACCCAAGACGAACCGCTCCATAATCTTCCCCGGCACTGAGGTTAGACTGACAGGCCTATAGTTCCCCAGATCCTCCTTCCTGCACTTCTTGTAGATGGGCATCACGCTGGCCAGCCTCCAGTCATCTGGGACCTCCCCTGTTAACCAGGACTGCTGATAAATGATGGAGAGTGCCTTTGCAAGCTCCTCTGCCAGCTCCCTCAGCACTCTTGGGTGGATTCCATCTGGCCCCATAGACTTGTGAGTGTCCAGGTGGCATAGCAAGTCGTTAACTGCTTCCTCCTGGGTTATGGGGGATTCTTCCAGGTGAGGCTACATTTAGCTGAGGGTATGCCTAGGCATTTTTTCACATTCATATTAGAGTTCCATAAGCCAGACTAGGTTTGTCCTAGGGAATATATAAGCCTTGGTAAACTTCTGCACATGCCTGGATTTTGACACTGTTCTGAGACTTCTCATCCAGCAAGTGTTCTGCTTTGCACAGTCAAAGATATTTTTCAGAACTCTGTGTAGCTGAGTCTCCTCTGGGGGTCTGTCACATGTGGGTTAGCAGCTGTAAGCCTACAGATTTTATGTAAATGAACTGATGCCTAAGTAGTCACACCTGCTACATCTGTAATCTATCCACATAAATCCACCAATTATCCACCAGGACCACTGAAGCCATCAGTCCTTCTGTTGGAATATCTTACTTAGTGACATTTTCTCTTCTTCCCTGTCTCTGCTCTTTAAACATCCCCCTTTTACCGGGTTTCCCTCTTTTCCTCTATACTATTTCAGCACAGTGCTTCACATTGCTTTCCTCTACCCCTGTTTTTTTTCCATTTTCCCCCTGGTCTTTTCAGCATGTTCCCCCAGAGGGTCCTGTCTTCTGCTTCCAAGGTGTCACTTCCACTGTCACTATGGGATGATGGAATCACACACCCCAGGTGGTGCTGAGAGCCAGAAAGAGAGGCTTGCTTCCTTCCCTGCGTCTGATATGGTTTCCTGCTGTCTGGTTGTGAGTCTCTCTAATACTTTAAAAGTGGCCCTCAGTACTATGGAGACAGTTGATTTTCATGTGCTTTTGTTCTTGCATCTGGAAAGGTTGATTTGCAAGGCAAGAGAATCCATAGTTCTTTACTAGACTGGGACTGCACACTTTCCAAAGAAAGACTGGGGCTGTCATCAACTCAAATGTTTAATTATCTGCAGGGGAAGGGTCACCCCAGAAGCCAGGATGACCTTTTTCCCCCCTGCTGTGGTTGGAGTGTGTGGCCCTTCTAGTTTGCCTCTTGGGTTTCAGAAAACTGGTTCATTTTATATTAATTTGGGCTCTGTATATTTTGTGCGTATTGTATGTATTTGCAGTTTGCGGTTGTTAAGGAGTGTAACAGTTCTCTGGAGACTAAAGCGGTTGATCTAATTGAGTGTGAGACAGCAGATCCTCATCCTGCCTGTCCTTCAGAATATGGTGAGTAGGATTTCCTTCCTTATTAGATCTCTCCTCACCTTTGTACCAGCAGGAGCAGCAACTGATAGAGGAGACAGAGAAATCAAAGATAAATTTCTGGCCTGTTTATAGCTGTTGTGCACAGCAGAAGCCTTATTTATATTGCTGTGAAGAGATCATTCAGTCCTTCACTTTGCAGATTATTCATGAGAAATTACACTACAACAGTGCTTTCACACTCATAAGAAACCAGATGCTTCTCAAGATGGTAATAATATAATATTTTTGCATTTATATAGAACTTCAGAGGTTTGCTTCATAGCAAGTGAGTTATGCCCATCATACAGATGGGGAATGTATATCCATGGTAAGATATGCTTTGACAGTACTTATTCGTTTAGGCAGGATAACTAATATGGTGTGATGAGTCCAGGTCTCCTGAGAAACTCTTTGCCCTGTGGCAGCAACTGCAGTTCTGCTTTTGGTGTTAAATAGGGCATTTGACTGCTTGGGGAGTGTTTTGTTCTTAAACAAAGATGAGATGAATGAAGGAGATGTGCCTCCCATCCCTGGTGCCAAGGCAGCAGGCAGCACAGAAGCACACAATGGGCCTCCATGGCCCACAGGTTACCAGCTGGTCCACTCTGAGTTTCAGGAAATGCTGCCTTATAGATGACAACTGAATCTCCTAATTGCTCAAATGGTGAGAAATGATGGAGAAAGACTGACATCCTTAACCATTTGTCTTATTTACAGTATATACCTCCTAATTACAGAAGTTACTAGAGAACCCAGTTTGCATCAGTCGTTTAGAAATATGCAAAGACAAATGTTTGAGGATACTCGAATGGGCAGGCATCTTGCAAGATTTTAAAAATTACTCATCTTGTCTTTAGACGTGTGTTGGAAAGTTACTTTATTAATCAGTAGAAAATATGCCTTGCATTTACTTGGTTGGACTAATATTGCTAACATGTGTAGAACTGTATTGTCAACTGAAGGAAGCCTGATGTTTCCCATTAGGAGACTCTGTTTTCATTTACAGTTTTATCAGATGCAGCTGATAAAATGCATTCTGATTGAAACAGAAATTTCTCATGACAGGTGTCTGATTTTTTCATAGTTGAAAATTTTAGCAAAAGTGGTTCAACCATTTTAGACAACAAGATTGGTAGATAATCTGATGTCTTTTCTAACATGTTAAAGAAAGTTCTTATACCATGCCAGTGAATAATTCTAAGATCTTTTGACTTTGGAGCAGGGGCTTTAATTTTGCCAGGCAGGTGGTCTTCCTGTCATGGGCATGCATTTTCCTGTTCTTGTATATTAAAACAGAAAACCATGAAATTTGCCTAGGACAAGTCATTTCTTAAAATCTGAAGCAAGTTCTTGACTGTGCCTCTTTTTTTGTTCTTTTGACATGAATTGGTTTTGTAATTTTCTGAACTCAATTCTGTGCTTCCTTTCATAGCTTTCCTCTCTCAAAGCTGCCATTAGCTTTCTTTTAGCTTAGTAATTGTGAAGCTTCTCAAATGGCTTTCAGTAATTCATATCCATTTTCTCCAGTGGAAGAACAGCCTATAACATATGACAAAGCAGCAGAGACTTTGGCAAAAGAGGAGAAAGAACAAGGCTGTCGACAAGAGGTTCCTTTTGGTGAGAAATCGCGTCAGCCCATGGGAGCAGCGAAGGGCCTTCCCCAGGCTCCCTGGAGCATCCACCACAAGCCCCTGCTGGAAAGGGAGCCCTGTGACGTTGCCCCAGCCAGCCTGCTGATGCAGCCAGACTAGAAGCAGCCTGGGTTTCAGTGGGAAAAGGATGAAGGATGAAGTCAGAGAATGGGAACTCATGAAACACTGAAGCAACCCTCATTTTTTCATTAAAATCTGCTTTGGAAAAAAAACCCCAAATCAAAACAGAACAGAGAAGTCCTTGCCACTCCTTCCCTGAAATCTCTGCTTGGAAGAATTACTGTGAGCAATGTATTAGCAATGAGTACTCTCTAAGTATCACTTTAAGGGTCACTGCTGCTAACTTCATTAACTGCCTGCTAAAAGGACACTGAGGGGGAAAACAGGCTGGTGGGTGATTTGTCAGAGGTGTATTTTCTAATGGAGTTTATTGCAAGTAGTGGTCTTTTTACATACACACACAGAGTCCAGAAAACTGCCTAGAAAATGGGCAACAAACACAACTGCAGATGAACTGGAGTGGAAGATGATGCAGGAAAATGAGTTAAAAACAAAGCTTTTTATAAAAATATTGTTCATGGCCACTTTAAGCCTGTCCCCAACACTGCTGTCAGGCCAGTGTAACTTCTTGGACTGCACCAGAGATATTCTTGTATCTGCTTTTGTAAGTGAGCACCAAATGGGGTCTTACATTTCTCAGGTTTGGAGGGCTAGAGGATTGTTTGTGAGCGTATGGTACTAATAGTGGTCACATCTATTAAGTGAGAGGTAACATTTGAGGGGAAAAGTGATTCTTCCTTTAAATTCTCCAGTCTACACTAGTCCTTCAGAGCATTACAGGATTGTTTCTGGACTGAGGTGGTGGGTCTGAATCTGCTTTCAGCCCTGCAAGGAAGCATGTGCTGGAGCTGTCCTTGCCTCACAGAAGCATGGTTGGCAGCAAAACCTGGTCCATTATATAGGACTTAGTGTGGGGAAAGAAGTCCAGTCAGTTGTTGCTCCAGAAGAACAGGAGTGGGACAAACAAAAAAACCACCTCAGTTTGGACTGACTTCCACATAACTGATTTGTGCTGCCTGATAAAATCCATGGGATCAACTGAAAAACACCACCAATTTTTCTTGTAACTGTGTTTCTGACAGCTACTGTTCCCTTCCAGTTATTTACTAAGAACTAACTCACTTATAAAGCTCTGTTGTATACAGAGTTGTAGCTTAGTTTTTTTTATCATCTCAAGTGATTTTCACCACTGGTCTTGTCTTTCCAAGGCTGCTTCCAGAAGGTTTTGGAAGATATCTGGAAATCAGCTACATCATTACTTATCAAGTTTTAATTGTAGGGGATCTCTCAGTCCTCTGTCTTTGAAGCCTACTACTATAACTATTGGACACCTTCTTTAAACTCTGCTACAGTGCCCACCGCTGGTGTTCCTTGTAATTCAGCTGGATAATAGTGCCACATGTTATAAATTTGTGTGCTTACCATCCTGTTTTTCTGGTTTTTTTAGAAACCTGCCAGGAAGGTATGGGATGTTGTCATTTGGTTGCCAGGTCTGTAGGCCAATGATGGGAAAGAGTATTGGAAGGCTCTTACCTCTTGTCCAAAACAGTTACACTCTTGAGTAACTTTGCGGAGTCAGTTCTGATTTATGTTGGTGTAAAGAGTAAGAACATTGAGGCTGTAGTGTCTGAATTACAATAAATATGACGCTCTGTTGTGTAGAGAGTTGTCACTTCTTTTTTTATATTCTAAAGTGATTTTTGCTATTGTTTTGAATTGCTGAGTTTGTTTTCTAATCACATCAGTTCTGAATTCAGAATAAACTTGTAAAATAGGATTTCCAGAGGTTAGTTGGAACCAATAGCAATGAAGATTCATTTTCTTGTGTGGATGGCAACAAGGGTGCTTCCATGGAAAGAGAAGTGGTTGAGGAGAGTTGGCATACTAAACTGTGTTCAGGAGAGGATAACCACTGGGTTGAACCATTAGTATTTGGTAGATTTTGTTTTAAGTTCAGTATAGTTTAATTTCATTAACATTGTTAAAAGCATCCAGTTCGGATTCTCTGGTCTTTCAAAGTTCGTCGTTGATCTTGTGTATTTTGATGGGAAGAGAGTCCAGCTATAAAGGCCCTGATTCAGTAAAATTTCCATGAGAGCTAAACAGTAAAAGGACAGGGATCAAATCCCTGCACTTTGATTATCTCTAGTGAAATATGTTTGTGTACTTAAAAAAGTGTTATGTTGAACAACAGTCAACATTTAGCTGGAAGTTTTCCTGCTCAAAAGAAATAAAGATTTGTCCCTTTGAATCTTGTCTAAACAAAGGTGTTTCAGTCTCCTTACAAATTAGTTTCATATTCTAGCCTGTGTTTTGTTTATTTTGCTTTCCTTCAGTCTAAGGATCTAATTTAAAATTTGACAGTGTTCTTTACAGAATAAGGTAGGAAAATCAAGATGATGTGTTTTTGTAATTAAGAAGTTTTGAGTTTTAAATGTTTCCTAAATGCAGCTCTAAACTCAAAATAATCTTTAGTGTAAAACCTTGAGATGATATTTCAACACAAATATAATATATTTGGTTTACTTGTATGTTTATAAGGTTATTGATTTATAAAATAAAAGAAAAAATATCCTTGGTGTCCTTCTTGTTTTAAAAGAAGAGATGCAAAATTCTGGTTTCAGTTAACTCATGTCATGTTTGTTGATAGATCCATTGGTTTCATACAGCCTCAGAGTGTAATGTGTTGGTGCAGCACATGCATGGGTTTTTCTTTCACTGCTCAGAGAATCTATACTAATGAGGATAATTTTCTGCAGCTCACAGGTAGATCCTGTAGATATGGTAAGTTTTTATTTATTATTTTAGTTATACATTCCCATAAACCAGTAGAAGCCATATACTCCTTTTTGTGCACATTTAAATGGCTCTGTTATGAATATTGCTACTTGTTTGTCTAGAAATATTATCCATGGCTTCACAATACATTTTCAAACTGGTCTCCAAGATGTTATTCTCAGGCTTTACATGCAAATATGTTGAAGTCAAATGGCTGAATCTTGGAGGATCCTCAGGTTTTTTGACTAAACTTTTTTCAGGTATGCAAAAAAAACCCTACAAACTTTTACAATTATTAGAATTCCTGGGTATGTAGCTAACTTAGTTTTGACCTCAAATCCTACTGGTATACTCTGGCCTTTAAAAATGAAATTAACATGTGTTATATTAACCTGTAAAGGAGGATTTCAGAAACATAGGGGCGAAAAGCTTGACAAGTCCAAAGTGAGAAAACTATTGGGCAATTGTAAAGAGCAAGGGAGAAAATGAGTTTCTTTAGTTTAGTAAATCCTGACTTTATTGAAATTGACATTCCAATTCTCTAAAGCCATATTTTCATCATAAACAAGTGAGGAATGATTCATGCTCGTTCATAATGAACACAGGCAATGCAATGGTTCCTAGTCATAGGAATGCATGACACATCTCATTTTAAGTCCCTTTTGCAGTCACTTTCAGCTTTGCAGAAGTTTATCTCTTCAGACAAAAGTTTTCCATCCTGGTAATCTCTTTCAGGATGAAGATATTTCTAAAAAAATTATAGGTAAAAAGTAAAAAATTATTCAGAATGGGATTAGGGGAAGTCTCTGCCTTGTAACATATATTGGTTTTTTTTCCTATTGGGAGTCATTTTATCTCTTGTTATTTCAGGGTGATGCCTATGCTGTTCAGTTAGTCTTCAGGACACACTTGGTGTTATTGCTTCACTCCCTGATAACTTGCCATCTTTATCTCTGTGCATGTGAAAAGGAAAGATGTTAGTGGCATTAGAAGCCTCCCCCAGAGCCCCAGGAATGCACCCCAAACACAATCTGCAAGGGTGATAGCCTAAGTTGGCTCATGTTCCTCTGATCTTTTATTGAGACTGCTGTTTAATGCCAGTTTTGATGTGGACCAGGAACAGCCAACTTTGTGAAGACCATTCATCATGGGATTAACTTTCAGGCACTCCTCAGTACTGAGGTGGACTAGATTCAGACCAGTGAAAAGCCTTAGTCACTTCTAACCAGCCTTAGGGGCCCTCCAGATCCTGCAGTTTCAAGGCTTTGGAACTTGACTTTTGATGCTACTGCTGCTCAAATAATCTATAAAGATGCAGAAGCCCTTTTGTATTGGGACCGTGGCCACTACCACATCTTCCTCCTCAAGCCTAGGTGTTACAACCAAAATGTCTTCTCCCTGCTTACTTTCTTTTTGGAGGGGTTGGTTCTGACTCTTTTGTTCTATTAGATACAAGCAGAAGCTAAACCAAAGCCTAGAAAGAATTTCTACACTTCATAGATCAAGACCCTGTAGTCTGGCAGCTGCCTTTTTTCCAAGTGAGAAGTTAGGATATGTCTCCAATATTAATTTTAACATCTGAGTCTTATACCCTTTCTTTTGCTCATGCACACTGCTGCATGTACTGTTACCTTTCCAAGCATCCAGCTTTATACCACAGGCTTTCCAGGAGCTTCAGTTTACCGATAGTGTTGTCTGTGTTACCCCTAATCTGGCCCCATAAGTCTGACCCTCACCGTATGCTCATTACAGATTATGGAATCCTGTCTGCCAGCCAGTTTTCAGTCCATGTAACAATATTGGCCTTAACCACATGGCCTTTATCCAAACCAATTTGGAATGGTTTTAAAAGTAAGTCAAAGATACCATGTAAGGGAATTTCTCACTTTTATGTGAGCAGCTACTGGAAATAGAGTAGCTGGAGTCCTGGTCCATTAATAAGTCCCCTAGATATTAATATGATGCAAAAAATGAAAAGAACACTTAATAATTTATAAAATAATTAGCTACTCATGCCCATATAAAAAAGAGATTTATTAAAAAAAAAAAAAAGAAAACAGTTTAATAGCTTCATAGTTTCATGACCCAGCAATTTTTGTGCAGCTCTGGGCACTTTATTGATTAAAACCAACAAGCTTTATGTACTGTATTCAACCTACAGAACAGTGTGCATATTTTAATTGGCATGATCTTTGTTAATATTGATTGCACAAAACAATACATTTGAGTGTGCTGTAATAAATGGAGAGAATGCACAGCTGACATTTCATTAGTCTATTAACAGTAGTCATGGCGTAAGAACAGTGAAAGTGTGCTATATATAAAAATTTCTTTTTTTTTTTTTTTTTTTTGCTTGGGAAAGAAAGAGAAATACTTAGATTAAGATTTTAATGGCCATTTTTCTGTTTACTTCTTGTTTGCAAAAGCAAGTTGGGCCCAGTTCTGTGCAACTTTTCTGGAGCGTGTGTGTCTGTAAATAGTAAGAGTTAAGAAGAAGAAACATGTATTTTAAATGGCTCTTGAAAGATAAACTTTTAAAAAAAGAAATCAATATACTAAATACAGCCAGATCCTGAACATCTTACTGGAGACCACAATCACTAATAGTTATGGGAGATTCAAAGTTCCCTACAGTATTTGTATGAAATAATAATAGAGTTCAAACTTATTTCCGCTGACTTTAGTGTTGCTCATTAAAGGTTTTAGCAGAGACCTGGATACAGCCGCATTCAAGTGAGGTGTTTGGAATTAAAATACAGATAAAAGGAAAAAGGTTAATCCAGGTCAAGGGAACAGACCAAAACTGGGATTGCATAAGATTATAGTATCTTTCCTCATTTCTCAATGGTCAACAGCAGTTAGTTTTAAGTAACACCCTTCTCTGCAAAATCTCCTAAATGAGAACCTAAACATGGTATAAACTGTCCATTTATTGGTTTTGTCAGTATTCTTAATGACTATACATTGATTTTTGACCTCTAAGACAATTTTTTTTGCCTAAACGCAGAAATGTGTTAAACACCACCTCCAGGGGACTGAGATACATAACAAGGCACCCCCTACTGCTTATTGTATGTTGTAATCATAACAGTTCTTTTCTCCTTTCTCGTACCTAATAATGTGCATGACTTGTAGGAAGGGAGTATATCAAAACACACTATGAGCCCTTTTTCATAATAGCGAGTGAACCATGACCCCAGAGCTGAACACTATCAAATGCTGAGGCAGTTGGATCTGGATCTGATGTACCTTGTGGCTGGAAGTAATAATAAACCAAACCTGAAATCTTCATCCAGCCAGTGGTTCCCTGCTCTTATTCTGCATCCCATATAACGTTCCCTCAAAATGCAAATTCAGAGCTTTGTGGCTGAGGATGCTGACACATTATAGAGTGGTAGTGAGCAATCGGGAGCACTTGGTTCTGTTCCTCACTCCCCTACTTGTGGGGTGGCATCAGGCATATAACTCCGCATGTCGTGGCAAGTTTCCCCCCCATTTGAAGAAAAAAAGAGATGGAAAGAAAGAGAGCAAGAGAAGGACACAAGAATCCTTACGTATATTGAAATAGCTCTGTCTGGCATGTTTTCTGATCTTTGAAAGAAATTCCCACAGAAGGGCTATTCTTATAAACAAAGCTAACATTAAAATTGTCAGACTTGGAATCAAGCTGATTGAGATTTGTATTTCTTGTTGCTCCAGAGAAAGATTAAGACCTGTTTGAAGTGGATGCTGTTTTAGCACATTTGTTAGTGTTGACTCATTTTACACCAGATCTGAGTCTAACTCTGTTCTCACATTATTATATGCAAAGAGTGGGTACTGTACACCCTAACTCACTCAATTTTTTATTTTTTAATTATGTTAACTAATCTTTCTTGGTAAAACTCAGCCCTTTGTCTAGAGTCTGTTTACCATAGAGTCCAACTTAAATCCTAAAACAGTTACTCTGTGCTAACCTTTTGTGTAGAGGTGAATTCACCCTCTGTTTATATGTGTAATGATAAGCAGATCCAGATCTAAGATTTTAGAAATGCTTTACAGAACAAAGTACTGAAGCTCTGCATCAGGAGGCTTCAATATGCAAACCATAAGTATGTTTGCCTCAGTGTATATTTTAGGATGAAGGGAGCATTAGAAGCATTTGAATATATCAGCGCGAGGTCTTCTGATCTACAATAACACACAGCATGCAGTGCGAAGCCTGGTTCAGGAGTCTCTTCGGTTAAAGATTTCGACCAAACCCATAGTGTGTAAGCTGGGGTATGCGAACATGCTGTATACCACCCAGTTTGTCATGAGCAAAAGAGGGAAGGGTGGCTGGGTTCTTTAAACAGTTAGACCTAACAAATGACACGTTCTGAAGTCTTAGGAAAGAATGTGTGCTAGAGTGCACTAATACTGGCAAACAAAAGAGAAACGGATACAGCCAAAAGTTGGCAGATCTTCTCTTGGAATGTTAAGGAAGGGGGTGCGGGGGGAGAGAAGCCAAGAATAAAAAGGCTGCGTGTTATTCTTTCCACATGTGTTTATAGAAAAGGGATAGATTTCACTTTTCACCTTTTTCCAGTTTAATGTGTATTTTTTCTTCTGGTTTGGTTTTTGATACTTTTTCACCATCCATTGTTCTATTACAGGTCATTCAGCCTTATGTTTAGATGGCTTTGTAACCCAGGTAGTATCTCTCTGCTTTCCATCTGCAAACTCAAAGGGTCATATTTAGCACACTATTAAGTATTCGCATTTGTCATGCATGCTGTGCATAGATAACAAACATCCACAGTCTATTTCAAAAACATGAAAGCCAAAAAAATGCCCAGAAGGACAGGCAACATCTTAGATGACAATGGCTGGCAGGTTTCAAATCTCCTCATCATAAAAATAAGAATGAAAAAGGGAGTTTAGTAATTCCACAGATGGTCTAGAAGAAGTGGTTAAAGGCAATGTTTCATCAGAACAGACCTTCCTCAAGACAAATCTAGATCATCTCTCATATGACATAAATTCATGTAAGCTCTTCTTTATAGACCTCTACTTCGATTATTTCCATGTGCGAAAGTGCCATTTCTGGTGCAATGTTTTATGGTTCTTTTGTATACATGTTTGTGTGTTTCTGTCTTTACATTAATGCATAGTGAATTAGTTTAAGGATTTAAGAGAACAGATTATGTTATTGTACTGATGGACAAAGGGCTCTGGAGCCCTCAGCGCAAGACGGACATAGAACTGTTGGAGAAGGTACAGAAGAGGGCCACAAAAATGATCCGAGGGCTGGAGCACCTCTCCTACAAGGACAGGCTGAGAGAGTTTGGGTTGTTCAGCCTGGAGAAGAGGGGGCTGCAGGGAAACCTTATTGCAGCCTTTCAATACTTAAAGGGGGCTTGCAGAGAAGATAGGGACAATCTTCTTAGCAGGACCTGTTGTGACAGGACAAGGTGTAATGGTTTTAAACTAAAGGAGGGTAGATTTTGACTGGATATAAGGAAGACATTTTTTTACAATGAGGGTGGTGAAACACTGGAACAGGTTGCCCAGAGAGGTAGTGGAGGCCCCATCCCTAGAAACATTCAAGGTCAGGTTGGATGAGGCTCTGAGCAACCTGATCTAGTTAAAGATGTGCCTGCTCACTGCAGGGGGGATGGGCTAGATGACCTCTAAAGGTCCTTTCCAACCCAAAATGTTCTATGATTCTATGACAATGGATATAGCTGAGAAATATCACGAAGCTGAATGTATTGTTGAGAGCAATTAAGCTCTTTCCAAGGGTACAGAGTCTCATTATTGCCCCAGCCTGTGGATGAATGCCATCTGTGCTACCTCTGTGGGTTCAGTAGCTCTGGGCAGGGCAGTGATCGAGCCACTCTGCAACCTTTCTTCACACGAGGTTGTGCTTTAGACGTGTGCCTACTGTTGCACTCAAGCTAATAGAGAATGTGAATCAAATATCCATGTCCTTTTGTAGGTTATCTATCCGAACTGTATCTACTTACCATATACTGTCTGTCTTACCGAGCGACCACCTAGCCCCGTTGAAACAAACAGATTTATGTAGGAACACCACTTGTCTTCTTCACCACCATGGCTAAGAAGAAATATTAATTGACACTTTCTCAAACAGGAACTTGAGATATTCCTAGAAATGTGTAACTTAATTTAACATTTTCCAGCCTATCAGGCAAAAGGGACACAGAAGTGAATTGCGTCAGTATTTCAGATGTTAGATGAAAGTGGCATCCATCTACTGGTACTCTGAGCTGTAGGATTCATTTTTCTTTAAAATTCTAAAAGGCAAATGTAATTATGAGTGTATGATCTGTCATCTTGGCTGCTGGATAGAGAAGTGATAATAAGTTTGCAGTAGCATCTCCCTCTTGCTGAACACGTATAATCAATGTTGTGAAACCTGAGAGGCTGGGTAAATGTATGCAAGACTTCCAGTCACAGCTCCAGGCCTGCAGGGTATGCGATGTTCAGCTTTTATTTTTTCCTTCAGGGTTTTCTGAGAAGTTTTTTATTGCAGAACTTTGCAGATCACAAAGGTTTCGCTAGGCTTCAGAGAAGAGTCATTTGATTGTATACGATCATAGCTGAAAGGAACCTGTTGCGGTTCCCTTTATGTATCTGATGAATTCCACTAGAGCCTCTGGCTTTGTAGAACTGTCAAATTGGTTTTAGATTTTAAGAGTGTTTTCATTCATTAAACTTTCTTCCTATACTTTGAAACACCATTTATTTTCTTGGGGAGGGTTCTGGGGTCTAGTTTTTAATCAAACTTCTAGCTGAGGGCATGCCTCATCTGTAGGATCAGAAAAAAGCCTCAAAAAAGGGGAATGAAATGAATGCACGAGTGCTAGATACATAGAAGAATACTCACAAAACCCCCACAAATGAACATCCCTTTCTTTACTAGCAAAGGTGATCAATTGAAAATTATTAAATCTTATATTCAAAACTGTCTGTCCAACTTTAATTCAACCACTTTGTTTATGTACATTACATTGATTTATTTTCTTTGCTCCTATGGACTTTTGCTTCACTTATGAACAAAACAATTTAGAATAGATTTACACTAAAAAATTATTTTGGTGCTCAATCCTGATCGTATTTCACCAGCAAAATCCCTATTGTGGTTTTAGGGAAAGGAAGCATTAAATTAATTTAAACAGAATCTTAGCAAGCACTAAACCATTTTCAGATAGAGCTTGGATTTGAAAGTTGCGATCAAATGTGTCTGCTTTGCAACCCTAACACCATTGTGTAAACTATTAGCAGTGATGTTCTGTGTTGTCTCTTTGTCCTGCTTTGCTACCGCTGTTCAAGTTGCTCCATCAGGAAGACTCCAAAAGTGTAATTGCCCCTGATACGTCACCTAGCTCCAAACCTGTATGCCTGTTGTGCTTAGCTTTCAGTAGGGCAACAAGACTTTTGTAGAACCTGTTCAGATCCGAATTGCAGAAGTTAAACACAATGGAAAGGATGGAGTTCCATCTTGAACTGTGAATTTCCTGACTTCTGATTAAAACCAGATGCTTGGTACTGTTATAACATAGAGTTTTATGGGTAAATACAGCAATATTTTATTTCATAAATGTGTGCTTTACAACAAATCTAATGGGAATTGTAAAGCAGTACCTGACAATATCAATGTTTAAATGTCCCAGTGTAGCATATTAAAACAATAGCAATTCTTTGCTCATGACACAGCTGAGGTGCAAATCCATATGCTGATACCCTCTGTAAAATGTGTCAGGTGGAAGAGAGAAACACAGTCTCTCAGGACAATATTTCAGGGCCAAAAGCAATCTCTTATGGGATGCCTTTACAGATCGATTTCTCAGGGCTATGAAAAATAAATGTAAGCATTCTTGCAAAAGTCTGTCAACGTTTACGGCTTTGCATTATGTATAACTTCTGTCCATTTATGGCAGAAAGAAACACCATAGTGTGTCATACAGACTTTTCTATATTATATGCTAAATGTTGCATTGGTATGTCAATGAGATTTTGAAGAAAATCTTGCCTAGCTCAACGTTTGCTTTCTTGGAATTAATTAATTGCACATCTACACCCTTCTCCAATGGGAAAATCCCACATAACGCACTTTTTCTTTTTTTTTTTTCTTTGTCTTTTTTTCCCCTGTCTCCCTGCTCTGGGAAGGTATCCAGACATGTAGGAAGAAAAGCAAAAGCATTGAGAGATGCACTCCCAGCCAATAAGCAGTGGAGCTGACCTAGCAGCTGTCAGTCCAGTTGCTGTTCCCCTGCCTGACCTGTTCATGCCAGTGCCAGACCCAATGGCTCATATAGGAAATAAGGAGACCTTGATTGCATCAAGGCTGCTTGAGCTTGGTGCCTCATGTTTTCACCCTATATTGCATTTTATAGCAGAGAAAACTTTTGCCTCTGGGGTAAGGCAAGGGCTGGACCTACTGTACAAACAGGGGTCAGAGTGCCATGAGGTGTGGTTCGTGACTGAAACAGCTCTACAGGCAAAAATTCCTCATGTGAATGCGTATACACAAATGAAACTTTCCTTTAACTGGGGCTGGTGGTGAGGTGTGATTCAAACCTGGCTTTCTCTTGCCCACCTTTCCTTTTCACTCTTTTGCAGGAGCTGCTCCCTCTGCTTTCATTGATCTTTCCCCAAACCCAATATGAACATGAGCATCTGAAGGCAGATTTCAAAATCACATGCAGGGTAACATGCAAGCAGCAGATTTGAGAGCTATAGTATTTACCCCAAAATATTGGAGGAAGAGAGCTGACACAAAGCATCAAACACCATTTTTCTTTAGCAATGAGAGTCAGGACGAACCACCACCATGAAGCATCTTCCTCATTTCAGAGTTACAGCGGTTGAAATGTTGCAGTTGTACACCTGTAAAGCTCAATTCCTAAACTGGACATTATGATTTTGTTCCACTTTACAGCTGGTACGGTCGAGATTGAAAGTGCTGGAATGGGTTGGTACCTTCAACCTGTCTCCTGATTTTTGTGCCAGGGAGTCTGTATTTCTATAGGGAGTGCAAATGAAGGCATTATATGGATGAAAGTCTGGATCATCCTGGGCAAAGTCCATCATTGTAACCTTTTGATCTATGGGGAAAAAACCTGTCCTGTTATGTTAGATCTATTTGGTGTTTGTGAAGACATATGGAGTGAGAATATTGGAAACCACATGCCCGCATTTATCTGAAGGTTGGGGATTATGTTCCTGACGAGTGAGAAAGAAGTTGTCTCAAATCTCATTCAAATGTTTCCTTTGTTTCAGTAAATCTTGGAAGAGAGACAAATTATAGAAAATATGTAATTTTGACATGAAAAATAGTCCAGAAGGGCCCAAAATAAAACCACAAATTCCCTTCAGCTAGGCACAGAGATTGAGCATGGCTCTCTTGCAAACGATCTGCTCTTGCACGTTGAAATTCCAAAGGTCAGTCTCTCTCCTTCTTTTCGTCTTTTTAATTGGAAAGAAGGATCATTGCTCCCTCACCTCAATAACTCTGCCAGTCTCCAGTGGTATTAAATCTCCCTTCTGAGTAGTTCAAAGCAACCCATTTACATAATTTTAAGCATATACCAACATCAGCTTGTTGAGGGTCCTGTGACCAGGTGTCAAGTTGGGGGTGGTGGTAAAAGCAGAACCTCAAGGAGAGGATCTTCCACTCTTTCTGACTTTGACCTCAACACAGAAAATATGGCCTAAGGAACTGCATGAACCAACGTAATTCAGCAACATTTTTTTCTTGTCCCAAGTTCGCCACTTAACTGCTCTTTGATGATGGACAACGTGGTGCTTTACCTGTGTCTCTTTTCTCTGCTTTGTACCTCTTGAGACAATCAGGTCTTTTGGTTCATGGGACTATGGTTCTGTGCAAAGTCTACTTACTCCATGCCCTGCAGTGTTGTGGCCAAAGACTTACCCAGGTCTACCCAAGCCTGGGCCAGAGCAAGATCACCCTGTTTGTGCGGCAGGCTGGGCATGGGGCCAGGCCATGGCTCTGCTGGGTTGGGAGCAGTCCTGGAGGGTCTGGATGATGGTGCTGCTACATGGTATGGCTTCAAAATGCCCTAGCTAATCCACAAATGGCAATAATAAAAATAAAATGTATGGTGTTGCTGTAGGATGCAGCAGATTATCTAGAAAATACACTTTTTTTTTTAACTTGTCCACTGAAACTAGGAAAAAAGTGTACCACTGAAATAGCTGTGAAAACTACCCATCTGAATGATCATTTGCACCAGCTCACTAGTCCTGTTGCAAATTCTAATGTTAAACATGAATATATTTCAGTGTCAGCTGTCAGCATATTTTTTATTAGTATACAGGCTGTCACATCGTGGCTCTCAACACTAGAAAGTGATGGCAGACTGAGAAACGTAGAAAGCTGCTGTTATTTCATCATCCTCTCCTTCCCCACCAAAGGTTCCTTTCCTTTATGTTGTGCTATTTGAACTGGAGAGCTGCGTTTTGCCTTGCAGTCGATTTACTTAAAGTGGATGTTAGTGCGATGGGAATCAGTGACAGGCTTTCTGCTCACAGCAGTGATGCCACAGCAACTATGTGACCACTTCATTTCTGCTTTTGACTTCTCTGGCATCACCCTTTAGGATGTGCTGGGGAAAAATAAACCAAACCCAACCATGAAGTTACTATGTAAGCAAAATAGGATGTTAGGTTAAACAGTCTGCTAGAACCAACTGAAAGCTCTGCATTAAGGGGCAAGCTGCTCGTTGAAGGGGTTGGAACAGCGTGAGGAGGAATTTGCAAAACAAGGTGGTACTTCTGCAAGCTCTGTGCAGGCCTCCAGAGGGAGGGAGGGAGGTCTCCTTTTTTATTATCTGATGAACATCAGTCCCTTTGGTCAGACTGCTAGGCGCCTCCTGGAGCTTAACCTCAGATTAACATCTGATTCATTTCAGTGTCTGTCTGATAGTGATACCAATAAACATCATCATTTTACAGTAGAAACTGATAATTAAATCTGTGCCTGCTGACTCACAATCTATTGTGCCCTGGGGAATAATTGCAGATAGATTAGATTTAATAGATAAAAAAATATTTTATATTTCACTGAATAATGAATATGAAACTGTTGTAAACATGATCAGGGATTAACCATGTATAATGTGTACCTATAGATCATATGAAGTGCAGCCAGAGGCAGGCTGAGTTTCCTTGTATTGGTTTAGAGCTGCTGTAAATAGGTAAGTCCTGTTGACCAAATTTGGGCCAGTTACACCAGGATGGTACCCGCAGGTCTGACCCCTGCCTCCTTTCTTCTTTGCAAAGATCTGTGGCAACTGAAAAGAGTGTATTGGAGGAAACCCACAGGTGAGCATGGTGTCACATTGCATATCCATTTGCAACTAAGATCTATTGCACTGCCTACTAGGCAAACCTACTGTCAGGCTTCAGCTGGACAGACCTGCTTTTCAGCTACAAAAATCCATTTTTCATTATTTTCCTCTAGACTGCCCCATGGTGTCTGGTAAACAGCCTCTTGATGTGATGGGGTTGCACCTCCCACCAGTGACAAGGAGTAAGAAACATCCTGAAGGAAAGCATGAGGCACAAAACGCTTTGAGCAAGGCGAGGGCTGACAGGCACATTCTAGTATTACATGTGAAGCCCTGTCAAGAACCGACCGTGTTTTAGCGGGGAGACCCCTCATCAGCAGAAACAGGTCTCCTAGGGCCCCTGCTGAAACCAGTGCACAGCCCCCAGCAGAGTAACTGAGTGGTGCTCCTGTCAGCCTCTGTTCGTCACTCACCCGTCTCCTACTGCCAGTGCCACACTGAACCACAGAAGACTAGGAGCCATAAAGGGCTCAGCCACCAGGCTTGGAGAGGTTATGTAGGTGCTCAACTCTATTCGTGGCCAGCAGTTTCTTGGATGGTACTGCAGGCAGTATCAGAGCCTTGAGGTGAGGGGTTTTGGTTGGTTCATTGAGAAGACAGAATAGGAGAAAGAGAAAAAAAATGAGCATTTAATTTTGCTTTTCTAAACAGCCAGCCTACATGTTTTACTTCCAGAAAAAGTCACTGTCAGGAAATGAAAATGGAAAGAGAATCAGAACAAGAGAGCAAAAATGTAGCTCTGCCACAAACAAGAGAAATGAGACTCCTTTTTTTAAATTTTATATCAAATTCTGGTCTGCTGATTTGGGAAAAAAAGATACAGTAGGGGATGTTAAACTGGTTGCATAAGCACTGATTATTTTTTTTTTTAAGAAGTGAAAGTGTAAAAACCAGTTAAAATACTTCAGTTGTGTGCACATTTGTCTTCTTCAGTCTACCTGTTCAAGAGGGGTTTGTGCAATTCACCTAATATCATTACTTCTGGAGGTGGACCAAGGGACATAATTTGATCCTTCTGTGATTTGGGCAGTATGTCACTAAACCTGCACAAGGTTTTGGGCTCAATTCTGAAATCCTGTATGCAGAGCATTTGGGGTACTGTTAACAAGTGGTGTATGCTGGTACACAGAAAACATACCTTTGATTTTGGGATTCGCTCTGCAGCCCAGGTCACTGGGTTGGAGTCACAACTGAAACAGCTCCAGGAAGATTTCAGGGTTTAATTTGAAGGTCTGACTGTGGTGCTGCTTTAGTAGTTTATGAATGAGTATATTTAAATGCCTTTGCTAGACATTCCTAGATGGCACTACAGTTAAAATTTATTTAGATTTGATTAAAAAGCCCAAACACCCCCACCCTGAAACCCCACAGTTCTGCACTAGCACTGACTGTCATAAGATTAAAGCAGAGGTAGGTGAAGTATCACAGTGAACTAACGTGAGAACCTACAAAATAGGGATCTGGGGATCCATATTTAAAGAATCTTTAGAAGTCTGAGATAAGCTGTTCCTACTATAGCTAATCTCCATCATTAAAATATGTGAGTTTATCATGGATTAATATGTATCATGTTGTGAAAGCCTAATCCCATTAAAATCAAAGGCAATATGGCCCTTGATCTTTTTGGGCTATCATTTAAGTTATTTACATTATTTCTATTTTTAAAAAAAGAATTGTCTGTAGCTCTGTGCATTTATTCAATGCAGAGAGCCAACCAGATATCAGTAACTTGTACCAAGATTTAATGTAATGCTTCAAACTGAGGCCTAGTTGGCAGTGAAATGAGTGACTGAGGAAAGATAGTGGGACACATTCATTGAAGTTTTCATTGACAGGACAAATCTTCTTTGCTGAGGTTTAGGCTAAAAGCTTTTGCTTTACTTTTCCTACGTGGATGGTCCCTATGGTTCAGCCATGTGCATGAATCCATTTAGTTGCCCAAATGCATCTGTTTGTTGAGAGAAGGGAGAAACCCTCGCTCTTACCATCTCCCCAAAGGGAGCTTTGTTTGGCTTAACCTGTTTATAATTGTATTTTGCATTAGGAAAAGAAACTTTATGTTTAGGGGCAGGTAAGAGTGGCAAAGCTTTGGGGAGACTGTGTGTGGTCTTGGAGGGTCTGAATTTCGAATTGTGCTTTGCTGCAGATTCAGGGGTCTCCTATGCCACAGTGATGCCCTGAGTGATTTGGTGGGAACCAGGAGCTCCCATGCTACTGTAGTCCGAGCACATGGGGGCACCTTGCTGTTTGGCTTTTGGGGACATCCTCACTTGTAAAGTGGGGATAGGGTACTGGTGGGGGGACAACCCCATCCTGCCCTACTTGTTGAATCTGAGGCTCAGACAAGGGCTTGCCTTTCCTCTGGGGCCATGTCTTGTGGGTTTGCAATGTTGTGCTGTGGCTTCCTCCCTGCTCCAGGGACTGGGGGACCTCATGCAGGTATTTAGCAGGCCTGCAAGTTGCAGCCTGGCCTTGCCCAGCTCGCAAGGCCACTGTGCTGCTTTACAGCCCGGGGAGGGACAGCTTCTGGTAAGTGGCCATGCATGGAAAAGCTTGCTAGAAAAGTTGGTCTTTGGCTTGACTGAATACCACGGGCTCTTCCTCTGGCTGGTGGCTGGCTGGGCTTGAGGCAGCTGGCCAGCACATGCAAGGTCGTACCATCTGTCTTCCTCCTGGCACAGGGTCCTGGACCACGCAGGCAGGCACAGAGCCGGATGGTGCAATGGAGCAGGAGAATCCCAAGCAGCTGGGATTAATTGGGTAATTCATGCATGTTGGTTTGAACATACAAAGAGCTATAAAATGCCAATTAATATTATGAGGTGTCTAAGAGCCCTTTTTAATTTACTAGTGCTGTTTTCTCTAGTGTGCATTTGTAAATGGCTTCTGGCAAAAGGGGCTATTATAGTTAACATTCAGAAAGGAAAATTTTGGGTTATGTGTCCAGAGCTATCTTGGAAAAATTATATCTGATAACTTGCCCAATTAAAGTGAGACCAAAATTAATAATGGAGCAGAGCCAGCTCATAGCCTTTGCTCTCTGAGCCCTTTTGAAATTTCTGGAAGCATATAGATCCCCCAGAAACCTTTCTACTACACGAAATGCATTTTGGCTACATTTCTTAAAGGAGCGGTAGCTCAGTGTGCAATATTATTGGCCTGTATATATATTTATAGAGAAAACACTTCCATCCAAACTCCTAAGTGCTTTACTGATGTTAATGAATCCTGGCTGGAGAGAAACATTGTTTGTATTTATGAACAGGGCACCTGAGGCATGGAGAGTGTGAGTTATTTGTGTGAGTTAATGCATTGAGCCTGTTGCATATCCCCAAACAGGAACCAGGAGGCTGCTGTGAGGAGGCCTCACCTGGCACTGGTACTCCTCTCCCTGGAGCCTCCCACAGCATGTCAGTCTCTGATGGTGTGGTAGAGGCCCCTTGGGGGTCACAGCCAGCCAGTGAGGGTTACAGGAAGGGAGCTGTAGATTGTGCCTGGACCCAGCAACTAGCATAGTTCTTCCCCTCTCCACTCTTGCAAGATTTAATTCTCCCACAGCACTAGCAGACAAGCACTGACATCCAGCCCACACAATCTGAGTTTTTCTTTGTGGCTGCATTGACTAAAGCTGGGCGGCTGCTAAGATGTTCCTGTGGGTCAACAGCACCCTCACGGATCATATTGGCATTAACCCTCCTTTGCCCTTCTCTCCTTGTCCTCAGTGCTCTCACACCTAAAGTAAAAATGGCTAACCCTTTCAAAGATCTTGCCACTTCTGCAGATTTCATGGTGCATTTTCATTGCTTTGGGTGGTTTCTGATTGGGCTGGAGCTTCCACAAATAGACACATGTGGTAGAAAAAAAAGTCACTCATGATACTGGGATTTGTGTCTAAACTGCGAGCACTTCCCAGCTCCTAGATCTCCTGCTTGCTTTGGCCAAACCTGTCACCATCTCTCGATGAGACCCACGTGCATCCCTGTTTTCCGAGAGGTGGAAACGTAAGTGCACAGGAGAGAAAGGAGCTGCAGCAGCCTCAGCCAGGTCCCTGCATAGATCATCTGGGCAACATGACCCTGGGCCATGTGAGTGGCACATCTGCCAGAGAGCATGAGCATAGTCAGAGAGTCGCTGAATCAGCAACTTGTTGAATCTAAGCATGGTCCTCCAGGCCTCTGATTTTTTTTTTTTTTTTTCATCTGTTTGAAGCGTATCTGAGGAAGCTCAAGAGTTTGTCTGATAAGGGAGGCATGACAGGATCACAGCCTGCAGGTGACTGTTTAGAAAGGGAACAGCACAAGCTCTCTTCCAGCTGGTAGTTTTCTGTGAGCTTGGGGAATCAGCAGAGAAATGATTTGTAAACTACTGTTATAGAGAAGGTGTCTATTCCTTTTCTAAATCCTGTCCCTGGTTCCTGGGTTACTACTCTAATGTCTTGCATCTGGAACACAGCTTGAGCATCAGAAAGATTGCTCTGGGGCAGCAGCCAGCTGGATCACTGTAAAGGTAATGACATCTCAGGTGTTTCACAGGTTTTATGCTACAAACTGTTTCCTCCCTTGTTTTCTCCATTTTTACCAAGCAATAAGCATTCCTGGTATTGACAACTAGCATGTCAAAATACACAAATTCAGGCTGCAAAACCAGGTAATTTTTCTTTTGAGGCTGTAAAATAAGGTATTCTTAAAAGCCCCAGCCTGTACTGCTGCCAGACAGTGCCGTTAAACAAAGAGAGGTGAACTGATTCATTTAACTTAAAAACCTATGCAGTGTATCTCCCAAAGCTCATATCAGACTTTTGGGGAAGTGTTGGCACAATTTGGCAATTTGACACATATTTGGGAAAATGCATAGAAACAGCCCTGTATATATTTGGGAATTTGTGCAGAATTTTTTTCTTTTTTGGGAAAGGAGGTACCTACAGCAAGTTTTTGTGTTATGTTCTCCCCAAACTATCAGTTGGGAAGAAATTTGATGAAATGTGCATAAGTGGAATAGAAACTAGAGCTGTTGTTTTAATTTGGCAGGTATGAAGGTGAAGAGATAAAGAATGGATTTAATTTCTATCTTGAAATGTGTAACTGGAGAAAAAAACCCAAGGATTTTGTGGGCTTGGTTTAGTTGTTTCTAATTTGTTTGTTCTTTTTCTTACAGGAAAATTTGAAGATTCAAGTTCAAAACATTCAAAAAGTGTTTGGCCACAGCCAGTTCTTAATCCTATGGGCTAATAGGAAAAAAAGTGGGTAAACCTTTATAAGGTTTAAAATCCTTATGAAGAGATTTTGGTATACCTTGAGAGCCTCTATAAACTGCAGGAGACAGCATGGTGACTGATGCAAATGCTGGGCTCTAGTGGTAGCCAAAGACTTTTTTGGGAAAGCAGGACCCCACTGAGCCACAACCTGGATAAACTGTCCATGGACAACCAGGAGTTAACGGTATCTGTGATAAAACTAGCTGTCTAGTTTGCTAAGGGGTTCAGTGTCTCTCAAGATTTCAGTGTCTGTATCTTGCAGAGGCCAGGAAATTGGGATCTAAACTCTGTTGGAGGCATGTCATGTAGTTTTTATTTGTAAGAGAGTTTCATACTGGGGTTTGGTTTGGGGCATTTGTCTTCAGTGCTAACATCTTTCATTTATTGACTAAACCTTTTAGATGTGAGGTTTTACACAGATTAAAATAGGACATAACAGCCATTGTTTAGTCTCACATTTAAAGAAAAGAAGCTGTAGCATACCCAGAGGTGCTGTCACTTCAGATAAGTGTGAAGGCAGGTTCTGTAGTGTGCTAACACGGAGAGCTGGTTTCTTCATGTGTTTCTTCTGCTCACTACTTGATACAATCAGGAATCCAGGAGCTCTTTAGCCTGACTGAGTAGAATAAAAGCTATATTGAAGTATAACGCTGATGGGTATTCAGGATCTAATATATATCCCCTAATGTAGAGTGAAACACTGACTCCAACCTGCATTCGGCACATAACAGCAAACACAGATCTGGTTGTTTACCATGTTCTAAAAACATATATATTCATTAATAACATATATGACTGGGTTAGTCTTTTCATCTGGATTTATGAATCTGTTAACAAGCCTTCCTATTCTTTCTGAAGGAGGCTGGTATAAACACTATAATTTAATCATAAAGATTTTGGCCTTAGCACTATCAATGAGAGGCCTTGTTGCTGGCTGAGGGTGTATAGTAGTATGCTTGGAAGTGGGTATTGCAAAAATATGTCATGAATTAACATTTGAGTGAATTTCAGTGTCTAGTTTTATGGTTTTGTCTGTTCTCTGGTAAAAAACTTTATTGGGAAAATATCTGAGGAGTTAATTTCAAACTCTAACACAAAAGTATTCAGTGAAACAGAAATGTATATAAGCTACACAATAATATTTGCTCTCTCAGTCAAGGGCTGGAATCAGTTCCAAACGTGACCAATAACAGCTGAGCAAGCCTCAGTCTGGAACACTAAGTATTTATTTACAAGCTGATTTGGTAGATAATTACAAATGTACTTCTTCAAATAATTAGTAAATTAAACAGTTGCATAAATGTTTGCAGGTTGGTGTTTACAACTAAAACTTTACAGAGCAAAATGATTCTTTCGGCATTGGTAGAACAAGAAATACATTTGAGGAAATTACAATTGATCTCAAATATGCTGCAGATGGAAAGAGACTCTTACGTCACAGGATGTGTTACTTGTTGAGAATGAGTTGTACCAGCTTCAACTGTGGATGAAAGACAAAATTTAAACCGATCAAATATTACACGGAGCTGTAACTGTGAGGTTTAAAATTCAAGTAGGTGAAAGCTCAGAAGTCAAAAAGAGCTATTTCCACATGGCTGAATTGAGATAATGACTTGGGATGAGATCCCTTTGACTCAGCCTTGGTCCACCCAAGAAATTTCTTGGAGGGAATGAAAGAGCCAAATTTGTAGAGTGCATAGGCAGAAGGCAAAGACAAAAGGGTAACGTTAGCTGCACTGTTTCAGACTTCAGTGAATGCTTTGGAGGTCAAGGAGTTGAGTTATGAAAGCTTTGGTCATACCCTCTTCTGCCTGATTTTTCTTTTATTGCCCGTTTCAAGGAATTAAAAGAAGGAACTTGGGAAATGTGGTGTTTTCTAAGACTGCTGACCAAGACTTGTGAGGGTTTTTGGTGAAAAAATCAGTGAGCTTTAAAAGTACACTTTGAAGTGTTTTTTTCTGTTTGATTTCCACCTGCGCTCTGAGATTGGCCAGCAGGGAGAGATGGCGACTGCAACAGCAAAGTGGAAAACAGTGCCTTTTCTTTTGTCTCAGAGGGGTGTGATGTTAATTTTTGGAGCAGAAGGCCCGATAAAAGTGCTCTGGGTTCACCTCTTTCAGGATACCACTGTACCTGAGCCCATGCAATCTCAAGGTATTTATCCTTGTGAAAGTCTGATAAAGCAGGATAGTACTATTATTCTTATTTTACAGGTGGGGGAGTCAGGAAGAGAAAGACTAAGTAACTTTTGCCCACTGTCACAGAAACATATTTTAAGCAGAAAGTTGAGTCTCATTATCTCACAGTTTGTCCACATGGAACACACATTCCAGAAAATAAGTCATTTGAGGACTCAGATTTATTAATCTGTAATTATAAATTTTATATATTAAAAATATATTATATATATTATAATCTGTACTTATTTACAATGTGTTTGCCAAAGGAAAGGGACCTTACTTATCTTCATTGCTTTCCAGGTGTGATGGTTCATAGCGAATAGTTTGGACAGCTATATGGACTTGCCCCTCCTCCAACCCCATGATGCTCTTCCATGAAACTATGCCACCTCTTCTACATTGATCAGTCTCTCTCTTCTCCCACACATTGACGCCTCTCTGTCATTTTTACCTGTGTTAAAAATGTTCATTAACTTTCTTCCTCTACCAATGACTCCATATGCAAAATTAAAGTTGTAAACCTTCCCTTGAGTACCTTGCCTTACATTCTTTTCACTTAAGTCCTCACAAAATTACCAGGCTCCTTTCTCCTCAATCACATGTTTCGGCTGCTTTTTACTCTCACCCTGCAATGGTGTGTGGACCTTTCCTCTCCATCTCTTCCCTTTGCTCACTGGGGATGTTTCCTCTTTTGTCTTTTGAGATGCTGTCACACAGTTTCAGCAAGCCACATGTAGGAGAGATTTATTGCAAAGTAATGATAGTCCCTGTGTTTGTTTGAGTTGCTGTCATGTTTAGTCTCTATCAAGTTAGAGTGAGTGGCTGTATCACTGGGTCTCACTTACAGGCTTGTGTTAAATGTCGTTTTCAGCATGTGTTATAAAACATTGTGTTGTGAAGATAATCCATTCTGTTAGTTCTGAAACACGAAACTCCTCTCACCAGCCATCAGGAAGAGCCTCACATAAGTTGTATGCAACAAATGACTTTGTTATGGCCAGGCTGGATGCTGAACTCATCGATTTGTACTGTTGTTAACTGCTTAAGCAGAAGTGCCTGACAGGAAAATTCACACTGACAGCATAGCATAACTTGGTTTACTATGAAGTCAGGTGATAACAGCATCCATTTTGGTCCAGCAAACTCCCACAGGTCTTCCACATCTTGCATGTTAAAAGCTACCCCTGCTGTAGACATCAGCTCATTGAAAAAAGCTGTACTAACTGATGTTAGGAATGCATTATTGAGCACCTGCACAGGAGTCGTCCCTGGGTGCAGCTTAGATACTGGGTGGGGGGCCCCAGCAAGGAGAAGAGGCAGTTGGGAAGCTTTCCTTGGAGTCAAGATCCAGCTGAAAGAAGGCAACCCATAAAGATGGAGCTTGTCTAAAGAATCAGATAGCCATGGGGACCTATAAAATGTAACCAGGGAGACGTTTTGACTTCACAGGCTCTTGAGTGAAGGGGACACACACAACAGTGAGCTAAACCAGAGCAAGGAGGCTGTCGTGCTCCACATTTTTTTATAGAATCATGGAATCATTAAGGTTGGAAAAGACCTCTGAGATCACCCAGTCCAACCGTCAACCCAACAATGCCATGCCTACTAAACCATGTCCTGAAGTGCCACATCCACGTGTTTTTTGAACACCTCCAGGGATGGTGACTCCACCATCTCCCTGGGCAGCTGGTTCCAATGCCTCACTGCTCTTTCAGTAAAGAAATTTTTCCTAATATCCAATCTAAACCTCCCCTGATGCAACTTGAGGCCATTACCCCTTGTCCTATCACTAGTTACTTGGGAAAAGCGACCAACACCCACATCACTACACCCGCCTTTCAGGAAGTTGTAGAGAGAGATAAGGTCTCCCCTCAGCCTCCCCTTCTCCAGGCTAAACAACCCCACTTCCCTCAGCTGCTCCTCATAAGACTTGTTCTCCAGGCCCTTTGCCAGCTTCATGGCCCTGCTCCAGCACCTCAATGTCCTTCTTGTAGTGAGGGGCCCAAAACTGAACACAGTATTCGAGGAGCAGCCTNCCTGCTCCTGCACCTTTAAGACTTCCTTCTTGAAGAATGCCCAGCCTTTCTGGACCCCTTTGCCCTTCAGGACTGTTTCCCAAGGGACTCTCTCAACCAGTGTCCTGAACAGGCCAAAGTCTGCCCTCCGGAAGTCCATGGTAGAGGTTTTGCTGACCGCCCTCCTTACTTCACCAAGAATCGAGAACTCTATCATATCGCAGTTGCTAAGCCCAAGACTGCCTCCGACCACCACATCTCCCACCAGTCCTTCTCTGTTTGTGAAGAGCAGGTCAAGCGAGGCACCTCCCCTGGTAGGCTTACTTACCAGCTGCATCAGAAAGTTGTCTTCCACGCACTCCAGGAACCTCCTAGACTGTATTTCCAGTATATGTCCGGTAAGTTGAAGTCCCCCATGAGAACAAGGGCTAGCAATTGTGAGACTTCTGCCAGCCACTTATAGAATGCTTCATCTACCTTTTCATCCTGGTTGGGTGGTCTATAACAGACTCCCAGCAGGATATCTGCCTTGTTAGCCTTCCCCCTCATCCTACCCATAAGCACTCGACCTTATAATCACAATCATTGAGGTCTATACAATTGAAACTCTCTCTAACATACAGAGCCCCCCCACCACTTCTCCTTCCTTGCCTATCTCTCAGTATCTCTCTCTGAACAGAGTAAATGATTCTTCAACCTCATGTCTAGAAAAACAATCATCTTTAATTTTACTCTAGGTCTTCTCTAATGCCAAGCAATTTCAAGGTGGCAGAGTAGCATGCTCAATTCACTGGGACACACTGCTTTTATTCTCCAACTTCCTGACATCTCACCCAGTTTAGATATTCCTCAGTATGTGGAGGATCATCTCCACAAAGATGAAAGGATTAGTAATACAAGATGTCTCTTGGGGGATGGCATCTCCCTCAGCCAGGTCAGAATCTCCTTGGCATGCAGCGGGACATCAGAAAACAGCCTGAAACCTGGGAGTCCTCCAAACTTTGCAGAAAAAGGCCTTCTGCTCACCTTATGTTTGGGATAGATAAGGTATGTATTCATCAAAGCACGCTGCGTTTTAGGAAATCTGGCCACTTCTGCAACTCATGTTGCATTGGTCAGGAAAAGGGTTCCCTACAGAAGGGACAGCTGACAGAAAATTGCTTCACTGGCTTGTCCATTTTGAGGGGGAAGGGGGATGATCCGGTAGTATTATGTATTGCTTATATGTCAGGCTGGTCCAGCAGAGGGGGCTTTTATACAGGGGAGAGACAGATTTTTGTGTGCCTTTCCTGACACCCAGGTGCAAGTGCTCTAGCAGCAAGAAACAGCAGTCTGACAAGAATTCACTTACAGCACTTAGTATGTAAACACAGTGATGGTTTTATTAGATTAAATTTGTGATGCAGGAGACATTTGGCATTTCTTATTTGTGCTTGGATAAGTTATCTGAAGACAGTATTGTTACATCCAATAACAAAATGTTCCCCTGTTGTCACTCCACCTTCCCAATCATAGGATGTTTCAATAGCTGCTATAAAATATGCTTATGCATATATTACGTAGCAGCAGTGATAAGAACTTGGAGGAAGTAATGATCTAAAACCTCAAAAGGCTTTAGAATTATATTTATGCCTAGAATTGATCCTCTATAACATAGAATAAGCTTTATTTATTGCTCTGAAATGTCTTGTTTGATTTTTTTTAAGTTAGTTGCCTGTACATGGAAAATTAAAACTCCATGAAATGAAAATTGGTCATTTGTGCAAGCAGGGCCTCGGTGGGTAAGAGAAGCTTATGACCTTGGTTTTGACTGCTAAACTCCACTCCTTGCATTCAGCCCTACTGTGGGTATGTTGCCTTCTTCAGATTTGATTTATATATCCCAAAATCATGTGCCAGATCTGCAAATAGCCATAAATATTGTTTACAGCAGCTCCTGGCTCCTCCTTTAGCTAGCCAGTCTTAGTGCAGAGCCATGTGCAAGCTCTTCCTTGGGCATGACTGGCCTTCAGAAAATTCACCTGTTGATAAATAAAAAAAAAAGTTGATTATTTTATTTCATGCAGAGGCAAATCTGAATTATGACCAAAACATTAAGATCTTTTCAGGTATTCCCAGCATGATCGAAGGTTTGGTATAGATCATTTTAGATGCAGAATGGGAAATGACAGTTCAGCTAAGGTGAAATCTAGACATGACTCCCACTGGCTTTGTTATGTCCCTGCGTGATGTATATTTTAATCTGCTGCTGCTTGCAAATCATTCATCTTCTAAGATTTCTATATACTGCTGCATAGACAGCAGTAAGCATTCTGGGCAGACTCATCTCAGCATCTTAATTGTGTTAATTTTTTTGTACTTGCTGGTTTGATTTTTTTTTTCCTTGCTGCAAATGCAGACTTTTCGTTTGAACTGGTTTGCAACCTGCACATTTCTTGGCACTGCCTCCTCAAACAGGATATTGTCAAATAACATTAAACAAGAAGAAAGTATGATTTAACAGACAAGTGTGAAGAAAAATGTATTTCAGCAACAAATCTGGGGGAAAAGAAGGAGAAATGTGTGGGACACCCTTGAAGACTTCCTGAGAGCATTGTAGAAAGGCCATGGCTGCTGCAATGGAGGAGTTGATAGGAAGGTGAAACCTGCATTTCATGAGAACCTCCTCCTGCAACTCACTTTCAGAGTGATCGTTTTTTCCTGAACATTTCTGTGCATTGTATTTATCATCAGTTTGGCAAAAAATTTTAATCAGGAAGTCCATATACTGATGGAAAAATCCAGGAAACTATCTGAGACTTTGGACCCAGGGTTCTGCAAGGCAGAGGGATTTATGCAAGGGAATGGAGGTGAAATAGGTTAAGTTTGTGAGCTGCTTCCACAGTGGAGAAAGGATACAATGTCTGAACTGAGATGGAATGTGCTTGCTTGGGAAAAATGCTTGAGCAATTCGAGTTTTTTGGCACCCCTTTCTCCCTTTCAAGTGTTTGACTCCCTGTGACAGAGTGGAATCCATAGTTGTATGAATTATAGCACAGCCACAAAGAATAACAAGTTAGCACAGCATAGGGTGTTCAAGTAATCCAAATCTCACAGTGCTTCTTTCAGGTTCTTTTTTCTGACCCAATTTTTTTCTTCCTACTCAGGCATGTCTGATAGCAAGTAGCAAAACTCCAAAACTTCCTATGCAAGTAAGTAAATAAGTTTTATTGAACTTGTTATTTTAAAATTGTTATTTATAAATATTGAACTTGTTATTTTAAATAGCAAGTTTTCACTGATGCACAAAGACCATGCACTGTAATTTAATATTGGAACTTATTCTTTGGGTCTAGTCCTGCTCTATCTAAGTTGTGGTAGTGGATTAATCCTTCGTCTCCATGCTGAAACTCAGTAGGAGGACAGAAGATACCCCATTATGTTAAAAAAAATTGGACACCTAGTCTTATATCTAGCACAGAATACATTAACACTTGCTATTGAAAATCCATATAGGTTCTGCCACCATCACTAGCCAAGGGTGACTACTGGAGAAATATCAGTTGCTTTTTAGACAGTTACTGGTTTTTTACTATAATTTGCTATTGATTTCATATATGATACATAGTTTGATTATGTTTGTAATACCGCTTTGCCTAGTAGCTTGAGGGTTTCTTTTGGCCATTTTCTGCAAGTTAAGTACACTTTCTTCATCATATGCGATCCTCTAGAATAAAACCTGTCCATTTTTAGATAGTGAACTTTTGTAGCTTTATTGCCAAGCATACAACTTGGTAATCATGAGTTTTATGTTTCTTAAAAAATACTTTGTATAGCTCTAGCTTGGAAAAAAAATGCCAGGAAAACCCATTGAGGGTTGCAATAAAAATCATAGAAGCAGCACAGGGCTGAAAGGCAATTCTATAGATTTCCTGGTTCTTTCTGCTCCAGGATAAGGCCAATTACCTTTATAATAATATTGTATTCTGTTATCACATTATATCTTCCTAATATGTTCTTCAGTACTTCCAGTGATGGAAACCACACCACAACCTTGCTCTACAACCCGTTGCAGAACTTCTCTCACCTCTTACCACCACCCTAACCTTGAAAGAGTGTGTGCTATAAATTCTTCACTCATTCCATGGATGCTTTGAAATATAATAGATGAGACTGAAAAAGTCAAACAACCTGTCTGTTTCAGAACAAAACTTTCTAAGTGACCTTCCTCAAAATGGCAGGTTTGCAAAACAAGTGTCACTGAAAGTGTTGGAGTTTCCTGTTTTAAAGAATAATTTGGACCATGATCAAGAAACATGATTTAATTTTAGCAAATGACAACATGACTGTGAGTAGTGAAAAATGTCTCCAAAAGAAAAGCCTTTGTACATCCGGTGAAATGAAAAACTAACATTGCAACTTGCATATATGTGCAAGTGTATGTTTGAAAACAGAATTAGTTTCCTATTCATCTCCAGAGAGGGAGCTGCTCTGTGGTTTGCAAGATTCAGAAGAAGCTCCACGAATGATATTTCACAAAGTTTTGAAATGACTCAACAGCACAGACCAAGATGCCCCACTGTGTTCAATCATTTCAACTGAAAGCTCCTGTAATATTTTAAAAACTACTGCTGCCTCTGCAAAATTTCTGCCTTTCCCCAGGACATCTTTATAAAGGATTAAGGTAAAGGAAGGAGACCACTAGGAAAAAAAATTCAAATCTCAGCTGATACGTAAATAGCTAATGATTGAGTTGCTACCTGTAACTTAGGAATAGCAGCAAACCACTGATCCTTGTTTGTTCTTTATCACACCGAATAGTTGCTATGTTTGAATAAATGGGAGTAACTTTGCCAAGATTTTCAAGATCAGCTGTTTCTGTGGTTTGATAATCTAAGGGAAAAATTAATCTGCACTGAATTAACAGAAGAGATCAGCCTGCAGTCTGGCTTGACACAATGATGGGGGAAAAAATATGTTCAAAGCATACTTGCTATACAATTATCAGAACAGCCTACGATCAAAATTTGATATAAAACCAGATAACCTACTTTTGGGCAGTGGGCAACTAACTTAGGACTTGGCTGTCTCATGGCAAAGCCCAACTGGCCCTGCAGCTTAGATGAGGCCTGCAAATGTTAATTCAACGCAGAAGTTTACTACGCAGGCATGCAGGAAACATCTTCAGCACCTCAGGTTTTTCTGGGCAGAGCGTGCTTAGGGCCAGAAAGACCCTACTGACTAAAACTCCACCAGCCTGGCACTGAGAGCAAAGAAACTGGAAGAGGATGAACTTCAACTGCCAAATAATTGCTCAGAGCCTGGCTGAGCTGGTGCAGTCCTGCTGTAAATTGTTGCTGCAGTTGTACTGACTGGCTGAATTAAAAACAAGGAGAAGCCCCTGTTACCACTGTCCTGGATTACCCACTAAGCTCCTACACCAGTGTGCTGCAATGCCCTGTCTGCTAGGGGTTATAAGCAGGTTAGTAGACAGGCCTAGGAGTCAGATCTCCTCCTCTTCCTCGCTCTTTTCCTCTGGATTAGAAACAGAAGGATGAGCAATGCTGGTTTATTCCTGCAGAAGGGTTTTGGGCATGGGCAAACAAACCACATCTAATTTGTTGTGTTTTAAACACAGATATCGTATTTAATGTTATGAACTTAATTCTAGTCATGCTTTCTCATCTTGCTCCATTTGCAGTCTTTACAGTAATTTTTAGTCTTAACAATAATTGAGTGATGTCTTAGAATTCTTTCCTCATTTTTCAGCATTGTCATTTTAAGCTATTTTTTGGATCAATAATATAGCTATTTTTTTTAATATAGTTGCTGAAATTCCATGTGGTAGTCAAGCTATTAGGAAAGATATATTTGCTTCACTATACTTTATGTCAGATTCCCAGAAAATAAATAACTGCATCATAAGGAAACAATATAATGGCATCTATTCCCAAACAAGAGTCTGTCTTGGTGAAACCTCTGAGCATCCACTTCACTTTTGAGTATGTATGTTCATTCTTTCTTTGATCACTTCATTAAAGATGGAGAAATGATTGATTTGCTCAACTCTGTTCTGGCCTTAACAACTTCTCAAGCTGTGCAATCGTTGTGAATGGGTGATTTAGATTGCTTAAAGAACCACTGTCAAAGGTATTACCAAAAGTGGTTCTAATATGATGTTGTAAAAATGCGACTTAATAAAGTTCAGTGACAACGTTCTCTCTATTACTGTATGGCACAATCATTTGAACAATGATCCAAAACTACCAAGCCACAAATCAAAGTTACCAAGGTACATATCAAAGTAACCAAGACAAAAATTAAAGTTACCATACTACAAGGTTATGCACAATACTAGTCGCTTACCAAAGATCTGTTGTTGGTAAAAGGTCTCTCTGCCTCGAGGAGCAACCTTGAGAGGTGTCCCAGCTCAAGGGGAGATCACCGCCATGCAGCCATGCTGCCTAGCAGGGAAAGCTCAAAGAAGGCTCACTTAGGCTGTGATATTTATGGAATAAAGTGGTTGGCTCATAGTCAAATTACATATGATGGGAAAGATATGCCTTGTACCCACAACCTTTTTTGTTCCTTGATGAAAGAGTCTTGGAAAAGCCACCTTCTATCCATGTGTTAATTGCATGATTTGTGTTCCAAGCTCATATGTATCGATGCTCACTGTGTCACTCTGCTCCTTTGTGGGTTTTCAGAGAACAGATTGAAACTAGAGGAGTTCTTGGCCCGGCTATGGCTCACGCCTTTACCTCCTTTGAAACCTGCAGTAAACTACTGCTAGTTTGGTTAAGAGGTCAAGTGCATTCATCACAGTGATACAAACAAAGGCTCCTCAGAAAGGAGAAAAAAGAAAATGAGAAGGAAGGAAAATTCTGAAAGGTCTCCTAGCACTGTGAGTTGAAGCAAATAAATTTGATTATGACACTTCTTCTAGTGGCAAAGAAATTTGATTATGACACTTCTTCTAGGGTAAAGAATGGACCTGCAGAAACCAAGTGTTTAACATCTCAGGAGTTTGGTGTCTTGGCTGATGTATTGCCATATGCATTGAGCTGTCCTAACAGGAATGCGTGCCGCTACTCTGCAGACACTTTAGCTGGCTTGTACCAGTCCTTTCTGGGGAGGGAAGGATCAAAGGTTACTCCCTTAATTCAGAAAAAAAATTACTTGTTCCTGCTAAAATTCCTTACATCATTGCATAACTGCTTGCCTCTGCCAATAGCACAATGTATGGGCTCTTCCTAAACTGAGGGAAACAAATTCCTCTTTTCCTTCCTTCCCTTTTTTTTTTTTTTCATTAATCACTTATAATCACATATTAATTCTTACTCTTCCTTACCACGTTTTATGTTAGCATGGTAATTTACTTTCTCAGTGACTTTAACTCCTGAATCAAACTCTAACTGCTAGTCCCATGATCGGAGTTTGTCCTCCTACGGTGCAACTCAAAAGAAAAAAATAACATCCACAGACAGTGCAGGTATTACAGCAACCTGCTTCCTTTCTCTCTTAGACAGAATGAAAAAACTTACAAATTCATTAGCCTAGAATAGACTAGTGCTGAACAAAAGGATTGGCAAACAGCACAATTTCACAGCATTTGGGTCTAGTTCCCATAACACCACTGCAGACTAATTGCAGACTAATTTCTCCAAAGAGCTTCTCATTCTCATAATTCTCAATCACGTTTGCAATTGTTGGGGTTTTTTCTCCCCACTATTTATTAAAAAAAAAAAAAAAAAAGACTACCCCCTCCTTCTCTCCTGGGAAGCCCTGCTAGCAATGTCTCGCTGCTTCCAAAGGAAAAAGGGAAGAAGGCAGGAGAGAGGTGATATAGAAAGGGATGTGAAGTGCTGGATAACAGTTTGTGGTAGTTGGTTCTGTGCTGCTGGCTTTCTGGGTAGCTCCTTCAGGGGCAAAGTTTCAGAAGACATTAGTAACAACAGTATGTAATATTAATCTATGAAATATCAAGAAGTTTTGCTTGAAAAAACTTTTAAGAGGAAAACTGACACTGGAGCATTTAATCCCTAGCGAATGGGAAGAAACTGGTCTAGGTACCTTTTTGCCTCAATGTATTTTCCTGAATCTTCTCAAGGGAATGCTGTCATCTTTGCCAATTTGCATTGGGTGAGTAGTTCCCCACTGATTTGCTGGCTGGCCTGTGTTTCTTATGCAGCATGAGGAAGAAATTTGTCAGTCTTGCCTTCTCTCTTTTGGCTTAGCAGCTGGCCCTAACTATAGGAATCAAGCCTATTGCTTGGATGCTATTAGCCAGTTGCACTGACTTGCTAAACTACAGGCTTACGTGAACGCCTCCTACTCTGTTATACACTCCTCCAAATTGCATAAACACTACATTTAATGTAGAGAAAGCCCTGGGGGTAGCTCATACTTGTTTGTATTTTGTAGGTGTTGAGGACTGCCACAAAAGCACGGGTGATGTCGGGGACCTGAAATGTTGTTTCATGCATTAGATAAGAGAAGAGAACCACTGGGTTGACCCATCTACCATGTATGTACAATCTGCTCCTGGTCTGCTTGCCTGGGGCAATGGACAGGAGGAGTGAGAAAGAAGCTAGGATAAAATGAACAACAGGTGGGAGTGAGGATGTGCACCTGAAACGCACAGGCTTAGTTGGAGTCCTAGAGGGACCTGACCCTCACACACCGGCATAGCAGCTGAGAACGTTTCCACCATGCTGTCAGCTCTAAGCTGATACAAGTTTCCCTGCCTTGCAATTTTCTCTCTGGTGCTCTGAACACTGCCAAAGAAATCATAAAGCCATGATTGTCTCTGGAGAATGTTTTGTCCATCCCCTTATGTGCAAGCAGCCAACACTCATGTCCATGTCTTATTGCCTTTTTCCTTAATGGGAAAGGATGCTGGCAGGGGGCACTAGGGATGCTTTCCACTGCCAGAGCCCTGCTGGGTGATCCAGCCTTTCAGAGGCACCAGCCAGGAGAAATTCCCAATATTCCTGTCT
>VZTL01052871.1:0-10598 GCA_013400535.1 Scopus umbretta | reverse complement strand
CACTGCTTTCCCCTCATCTACTAAGCCAGTTAGTTCATCATAGTCATTTCNCCCCTCATCTACTAAGCCAGTTAGTTCATCATAGTCATTTCACCTCCCCTTGGTGAATCCATGCTGTCTACTCCGGATCACCTTCTTGTCCTTAAAGTGCCTGGAAATGGTTCCCAGAATTAGTTGCTGCATCACTTTCCCAGGGATCGGAGGTGAGGCTGGCTGGCCTGTAGTTCTCTGGGTCTTCCTTCCTGAAGATACAAGTGATGACATTTAATTTTCTCCAGTCCTCAAGCACCTCTCCCAATTGCCTTGATTGTTCAAAGATTATTGGGAGTGGCCTCACAATGACATCAGGTAGCTCCCTCAGCACTCATGGGTGCATCCCATCAGGGCCCATGGGCTTGTGTACATCCAGTTTGCTTAAGGATTCCCTGACCTGATCCTCTTCCTTGCTCTAGCATTTCCCTGTGGTCTCTGGGACCTGGGATTCCTGAAGGCTGGTCTTGCTAGTAAAGACTGAGGCGTAGAAGGCATTCGGTACCTCAGCCTGTCCTGTGTCACCATGGTGGAGTAGATATCCACACTGCAGCCCATGGAGGACCCTACCCTGGAGCAGTTGGCTAATCCCTGAAGGAATTGCATCCTATGGAGAGCTCACGCTGGAGCAGGTTTTCCTGAAGGAATTGTATCCCATGAAGAGGACCCATGCTGGAGCAGGGGAAAAGTGTGAGGAGGAAGGACAGGGAGAGAGGAACTGTTACTACTGACTATAACCCCCCATTCCCCATCCCCCCTGCGCTGCTGGCAGGGAGGGGTAGAGAAGTTGAGAGTGAAGTTGAGCCTGGGAAAAGGAGGGATGGGGAAAGGTGCTGGTTTAATTTTTTGGTCTTTGTTTCTCACCATCCAGATGGTCTCCAGTATAGTTTTTTTTTCCTGGCTATATTCCACTGACCCTAATGACATGGAAATTCTGTTTTATTTATTTTTTTCTTTTCATTAGAGCTATTCTGTTAATTGAAAAGGAGACAGAAAATAGATGTCTACACCAGTGGACCCTGGTGCAATGCCTCATCCTGGTCCTTCCCCAGGGCCAGGTCCTTCACCTGGACCAATTCTAGGACCTAGCCCAGGCCCAGGACCAGGACCATCTCCTGGCTCAGTACACAGCATGATGGGGCCGAGTCCTGGACCGCCCAGTGTCCCACATCCTATGGTGACAATGGGGTCTACTGATTACCTGCAGGAGGGCATGCACCAACGGCATAAGGTAATTTTGTTTTTAATAAATGAGATTTTTTCCTAGACTTATCTGCATTGATTAAAAAGCATACTTTTACTACATTTAGACCTGAAAAACAAGCTATTGCACTTCATACATCACCTGCAAAACTGCAGCTACACTTTGATTACATCTTTATTACTAAAGATGGTGTACATATCAGATCAAACAGAACTTGTTTGTTTTTAATAGACCAGTTTGAACTACAGTGCTAGCAATTATGCAAATCTTAACTTGTAAACTGCACATTTCAATAGAATAGGCCTTGCTAGAGAATAAAATTGAAGTGTTACAAGACCATTCTAGTTGTAATTTTTTGTAGTTAAACCTACATGTTAGATCTTTTAAGGTTCTTTTTTTGACATCTGTTTGGAACTATTCTTTTTCCATATTATATTTTTCTGGAGTGACTTTTTTTTCATGAACATTTATTTTTATTATCTCTTAAAAGACTTAAATATTTGTTTCAACTTCCATGTTAATTTAAAAATTATTGTCAAATTAATTTACATAGGCACCATCTCATTAAGGAATTTAAAACTATTTAATTTAAAGCATGTGAATAATCTGACTTGAGTGCTTGTCATGGTTAAATTTACATGTTTGCTTACACAATCAACTTCCTTTGCTATGAGGAAATATGTCTGAAATTTTCTTTTTTAAGACGTTCTCTTACTAATTCTCATCTTTTATTTAATTATGAAGTAATTGGTAACTTTACTTTTACAGGTGTTTTACCTTCATAAATATGCAATAACTGCTTATAGAAGCAAGATAACATTTCAAAACCTTTTGGTGATTATCATTGGTGTCACTTGGAATTGTTCTTATTGCTATAAGCATATAGCGAAATTTTAAAATTAAAATACAAATGAACCATTTATTTATTTACTCTTAAAACATTTTGGAACTCTTTCTGAAATGCAACTTGCCTTTTTCACATATGGCTCAATCTTAGTTATTAAAACAATGATTGTCATGTCCAGTCAATAAGGACATGACACTTGTTGTCATCTACAGTATGAAAAAAGACATAATTAAAACTTTTGATAATGCAAAGGCATCTAGGGTGGAGGGGAGCCATGGTCCCAAGTTGTATTGAACTGCTGAAATCATCATCTTTGAGAGGTTGGTACATTCAATACTTGAATTTTATGCACATGAATCTTGAAGCATCAAGTTAGTTTAGTTGTTAGCCTTAAGTTGCGCCAGGGGAGGTTTAGATTGGATATTAGGAGAAATTTCTTTGCTGAAGGGGTTATCAAGCATTGGAGCAGGCTGCCCAGGGAAGTGGTTGAGTCACCATCCCTGGAGGTATTTAAGAGACGTGTAGACTGTGGCGCTTAGGGACATGGTTTAGTGGTGGACTTGGCAGTGTTAGGTTAACGGTTGGACTCGATGATCTTAAGGGTCTTTTCCAACCTAAATGATTCTATGATTTTTATGATTCTATGTTATTACACATTTGCAATTGCCATTTCCTTGTTTGTGGGGTCAGTGATTGCCCAAGATGCCAGCATTCTGGTGAATACCAAAAACTCAGTAGGCAATCTGGGTTTACATTCTTCAATTGTCTCTCTCTTGAGAGATTCCTGAACTGCGTAAGAGATGAAGCACCTGGAATTCTGCAGTAGAACAGTTGAATACTCAATACAGTAAGTGTAATTTCTACATCTGGCTTCACCTTGTGCATTCATCAGGAACTGTATGCTATGTCAGCAATGGAAACAAATACATACTACAGAGCTTTTATAGAGATTTTAGGAGCATCTTGGAGAAGTTCTGTGTACTAGAGTACAAGTTATGCCTTTGAGATACTTCAAGGCTTCTTTTAAAATTTACCATGACCGTAGAGTCCAGATAGTTGATCTAAAGGTGACCAATCAGTATAGCTAGAATAAAATTACTTCCCCTTCTCTCTACTGATTTTGCAAATGAGGCTAAGACTGTAACTACACAGGTATTTGTATTAGCAGCACTGTTGGCTTAAACAGCCCCTTTTATCCCCTTATCCCTCTGTTTTCCCACGCTTGTTCCTCTCAAAATCACCTGGATCCCTCCCTTTCCCTGCCTTTGGTTCCTCCCCTAAACATTTCATAATAAGACTTGCATGATTCCAAAATGTTCTTCCTGGCATCCCATAATGAGTCCCATACCCTAGTGGGCAGTAACCCCCTTCAGTCTGTAGGTGCTTGGGAGAGCTCCTCCCATTGACTCATTGGGTGGGTTTCACACTGGAGCTGAGGCTCTCCTAGGGACAGCCCTGGGAGGAGCCAGGGCAGGGGCTCTGTCTCTGATTAGGTTATTGGGGTTCCTCCACCTGACGTTGTGCCTGTACTCCTTTGTGTTTACAGAGATTTGCTTTTAATAGCATAATCTAACATTAAGTTGGCATTAATAAATCGTATAGTTCCCATACTTAACAACAGTTATGTGAAAATTAAATACTATATATTCAAATGACCAGAAAATCTGTACACAGGAAAATTTATTGTTGATTTGTAGACTATAGTTAGGCCAGAAAGAATAAACTAACTTTTTCTCACTAATTTTTGGAATAAACTTTAGTCTATCGATCGCATTGTCAGCAGCATCAGGATGTCAACAGAATCAGGAAATCTCCTGAACTAAAAATATTTGGAAGCTGGGAGGATAGAAGAGGGGAACATTGCTATCGGTTTGCCCTGATCTTATTCTTCCTGGGTATTCACCTCTGGTCTCTTCTGGAGACAGAAGAAAGGGAAAGATGGTCTTGGTCTGAAGTGGTATAGCTGTTCTTATGTACCAACTGGCCATACATTTTAAAACTATATATGTTTATTAACCAGAGAACTGTGTACTCTATGATCTCTCTTCCTATTTGCCCATAACCAGAAGCATAATCCCTTGTTTTGGTGTTTTATTTATTTATTTTTAATTTATTACCATGTGTGGTGTGTTAGCCTTGGCTAGCAGCCAAATGCCCACCCAGGTGCTCACTCACTCCCCCTCCTCAACAGGACAGGGGGAAAAAATAGGATGAAAAAGCTCATGAGGTGAGATAAAGATAGGGAGATAGCTTACCAATTACTGTCATGGACAAAACAGACTTAACTTGGGGAAAATGAATTTAGTTTATTTATTTATTAAAATAGTTTTGGATAGTGAGAAACAAAGACAAAAAAAAAAAAGCATGGTGTCCTCCCCATGGGCTGCAGGGGATATACCTGCTCTGGCACCTGGGGCACCTCCTCCCTCTCCTTCTTCTCTGACCTTGGTGTTTGCACTGTTTCTCACTCTTCTCCCCCCCATCCAGCATTTGGCTCAGCTCTGGCCTGCAGTGGAACTATTGCTGAGCTGGCTGGAACTGGCTGTGTCAGGCACAGGGCAGCCCCTTACCTCTTCTCCCTCTTCTCACAGAGGTCACCCCTACAGTCCCACCCCCTCCCGCTACCAAAGCTTTGCCACTTAAACCCAATACACCATGTATACCATAAGTGATCGCTGGCTGTAGAAAAATTAGTATGATGTCACAAGTAGGATTTTTACTTGAAGTAAAAATATACCAATAAGAAATTGTTTCCTTTAATGGAATCTTTGTGTTTGAAGGGAAACAGGATTTGGGACATTCCAGTATAGCGGCAACTGAAAGGCAAAAGGTCTGGTTAATAATTTGGCCTAATCCATAGGCTGTACTTTTCTAAGTTGGTCTGCATTATACTGCTTTGTTATATGAAGTCAATACAGTTCATTTGTTTCTGTTTGGACAATTTTCCTCCAGTTTGTAGTACTTGACATTGTCCAAACAGCTCATAAGGAATCAGAAAAAGAAAAGGAAGTAGCAGGAAGGGGGGATAAATGTTCTCATGTTGTGCTCTGCTTTCCAAAAATCTGATTCCAGGGATAGAGTCCCATTGTATTTACTTATAATAGGTAGTATGAGAAGTTTATATGCTTCTTTATATACTTGTGCAAATTGTTATTTTATGTCCCTTTGATTTTTTTTTAGTGGATTTTTTTTTTTACAGCCTACTGATGGCTTGCATGAAAAAGGAATGGTTGAAGATGTTCATTGTAGCTCTATGAAGAGTATGCGACCTCCTCACCCTGGAATGGGCCCACCTCAGAGTCCAATGGACCAACATAATCAAGGTTTATACATATTATGCATGCAGTATGATTTTTGGAGCCCTTTTGTGCTACAGGAAGTCACAAGTTCCTTGGAACAAGTTTCTTATATTTCCTCTGTTCTCTGTTTGGAAAAGATAAATTGTGATACTGAGGGGAGTAGAGGAATAACTTAATTATCTTGCTTTTTGGAGCGTTCATCAACCATGTACTGAAAACAAGGGGTAATGTAAGGGCTTGGGTAAGGTTATAATCTGTGGCCTGGGTAACTTTCTACGATCTTCAGCAAATCACTAAAGTCCATTATAGATTTCAGTTCCTGCGTTAAAAGTTTTCTTCTTTTCTATGTCAGTATTGTAAACATAAGTGCATTAAAGGGTCTGATTGGTTTGAATCCTATGATGAAGGAATCCCAAGAAAGAAGTCAAACCGTCCTGGAGTGGCCTTATTTAATATCTGCTGTGTTTGGTCAAGTGCTGTTTGTAGGTTTTGTCAAAAAATTGTGCCCAACAACAGAAACAAAATAGAAGCTAATTTCATCATATGTCTTCTTCATGTCCTTTATTTCACAAGGTAAAAGGAAACATATTCTATAAGCAGCTCAGTATGTTGAAGATTTAACTGACAACACCTACTTTCATTAATTAGTTTAGCAGATAAAGTTCTGTATATTGCATAACTAGTTATATTACAGAAATGCCTAAAGACCCTGACTAGAATTAGGAGCCCTGTTTTACCAGTCCCTGTACAAACCTATTAAGAGATGGTCGCTTTTTTGGATGTGTTTTTGTGATTGTTAGACTGGATAAGACAAATCATGGGAAGAGAAAATGGGTATAGGTTAGCCGAATGTCTTTGCTTGAACCACTGTGTGACTCTGAGTGGGCTGTGACTGGGATCCTTGTCAATACTTGTTCCTGTACCTTGAGCATTGGAAAGTACTGTTTTTCAGTTACACCTTTCACTACCAACTAAGTGAAATAGAACTGACTTCTGAAGGTACAAATTCTCCACCAGATTAAAGTGGTTTTCTGCTGATTTCAGTGGAATTCAAGCATGCTTATCTGAGAGCAAAATTTTACCCAAGTATGCATTCAGAGACAGTTTTGCTTGTAACAAATGTTTCCTAAAATGAACAGAATGTTTACTCTGAAAATGAAAACTGGTTCAATTTAAACATAATGTGCTACTAATATAGTACAATACTTAGCACTGTGGGTCATGGCTCATGCATGGGACTTCTCCGCGCTACAATAAAACTAATAAGCAGTAATAACAGGTATGACTGTCTATATAATAGACATGTATAATGCTTGGCTTGNTTGGTCTCTTTGCCCAAGTAACCAGCGATAGGATGAGAGGTAATGGCCTCAATTTGCGCCAGGGGAGGTTTAGATTGGATATTAGGAAAAATTTCTTTACTGAAAGAGTGGTGAGGCATTGGAACAGGCTGCCCAGGGAGGTGGTGGAGTCAGCATCCCTGGAGGTATTAAAAAAACGTGTAGATGTGGCACTTCGAGACATGGTTTAGTAGGCACGGTGTTGTTGGGTTGACAGTTGGACTAGATGATCTCAGAGGTCTTTTCCAACCTTAATAATTCTATGATTCTGCATAACATTCTAATTTAGAAGTAGCACTAAGCAAAATGAATATAACCCGTATTAAACGGACTAAAACTTGTTAAATGATAGCTTATAAAAATAACTAAATAGCAAATCATCAACCAGTTGGGGACATTTCTAGTTGGTCTTGTGGGAATCTGAATATATTTGTCATAAATATATGTCATAAACTCATTGCTGGTAGAATTTGCAGATAACTGTGGTGTAGCAGTAAATAAGAAAAGGAACAAGTTGATTATATATGCTGATCAAGATCATAGAAAGATACCAATGAACTGAAACAAACCAAAAAACCCTCTTGTTTTTTCATGGAATTTGGAACTAAATAAGTGCAATTATTGTGATACAGCAGTGAAACCCACTCTAATTATAATGTTTAAAGTGCTCTGTTCACAGTTGGTAAAAGAAGAAATGCAAAGATAAACACTGCAGGGTTTTTAAGGCTCTGGGACTTAATCTCTATACATTTTTAATCACAAAGCAGTATTTGCTGAGCTTTTTACAATAAAGCTACCCAAATTTAGGTTAACATAGAGTTTACCAAGTTACTGCTTCTTCTCAGAGAATATTGATATTTACTGTCCCTACTGTTCTTAAACTTAGCTGCACTTTCTTTTCTGATCCTTTCAGCCTTTTAAAGATGAGAAAAATCTATTTGGTTATCTTATCCATCTGTCTGCCAGTGGAAGACTACCTCTCAAGAGTATATTTCTCCAGTCCTAATTTTGAATGAATTGCATGCTTGGGGCCTTCATATCTTTCTCTTAGTTGACAGTTTCACAAGAGATTATATTAGCACTGGCCATATTACCAATGAGGAAAATGTTATACTTTGCTTACCTTAAATAAATCTTCTTGTAGCTTCAGTCCTGTCTGAATATATTTCTCACTGTATATTTCTTCTAAGATGTTATGTGCCTTCACTGTGTATTGTGAATGCCTATTCTGTTCCTTCTTCTGAGGCTACATTTAATTAATGAAAAAAGTGATAGTCAACTTAAATGAGCCATTGAACTAAATTTCTTCAATTCCGGTCTATATCTCCTTCTCCCAAAACTTGTTTGCATTCATTGTTTCAATAAAAATCCCATCCCCACCCCCCTGCCATCAGTTGTATCAGAGCTGGCAGCAGTTGAAATGTTAATGTATATGGTCCGTATACATTTTCATCATTTAAGTCATCTTAGTGGTAGTTAAGAGCTTAGTTGACTTAAGCACTGTTGAATATTCCACTGCTTGAAATGGTGGAATCTTGACTGTGCATCTAGTGCTATCTATTATGGTATTGTGGTTTAGGATTATAATGTCATCTGCTGTTTATTCATAGAGTGGAAAAGGAGTACAAGTTTTCCTCGGCTTTCAGCTCCCATTTTCTCAACTTTGAAATAATTAGTCCAAATGAAGAAAAAGTTCTATTTGCATCTGATAAATAAAATGAAAGCAGAAACAATTAAGGCAAAAAAATTATATATGCTCCTTGCCCCCCACCCCTTGCTTCTGGAGAAGTGTTAGAACTAGGATTTGTTCCACTGTGAAGACTGAAAATAATATGCTTACTTTATATAATGCATGATGCTATGACATACTTGTGTAGATCAAGTTGTATCAAAGTTTGAAAAAAAAAAAGGTTGCTAATTATATATATAGTTAAGAAAGCCTTTTAACTTCCTAAAATTTGAGAAGGACTCACAAGAACAGCCTCTTCTACTAAGGGTCATAGAGAAGATGGAGCCAGACTATTTAGAGGTGCCTGGTGCCTGGCAAGAGATATTCTAATTGTGCATAAGGAAAACAAATTCACAGTGAGAGTTATGCAGCACTGGAACAGAGGCCCAGAGAGGCCTTGGAGACTTTCAGAATTTGCCTGGATAAGGCTCTGAGCAGCCTGATTTAACTTTGAAGTTAGCTTTGTTTTGAGCAGAAGGTTAAAATACATGACCCCCAGAGGTCCAACCCAGATGATTCTATGATTCTATTTTTTATTTTTTAACAAGATACTAATGTTGTTTAATTTTAAATACTTTCTTTTACCAAATTATATTCATATAAGAAAAAAAAAAGCTGATTGTTTCCATTCAGAATATTGTCAACCATTAGAATTATAGCATTAAAGTCTTTGTTATTAGGGTACTATATGGATCTCAGATTTAAGTTGTCTTTGTAGCTCTGCATTTTAAATAGCTATGAATTAGTACTTTTGTAATGCAGAGCATTGCATAGATATATGGTTTACATTAGGCTCAGATGCAAGTGGCAGAAAATTCACATGAAATCTGGGGAATTTACTTGCGATGTCAAGGCTATTTTTTTCCTCATATTTGGTGTCTTCTCCCCTGTATATTTTCCAGAATTAACAGTTAGCTGATTGTCTTCTGTCAGCACACAGAACTCTCTTGTTGCAATCACTCTGTGCTGGGGTCATCTTACCTTTCCCAGATTAAACTAAGCAGGATGGGTTTATGTCAGGACTAAAATCAAAAACATCTGAGGAAAATCTAGAAGCGGTGGTATTGGCATTCAGTAGGTAGCATTCTTCTGAGCAATTAATGAGCTAAGTTTTGAGAAATTGATGCATGCTTATGGTAGAAATTTGTGTACTGCAAAAATGCATTTTAAATGCCTGCTTATTGAGGAAAACTTGTTTGCAAAGTCTGAAAAGAAGTCCAGACTCTTCTTGTCTGTATCTAATATTCTTTAGCCCTATATCTTTAACTTTTCCTTTTTTTATATATACCAGATAACCTTTACCTTCATCAGTCTCCATCATAAGTTTCTACCTTATTCAGCACTCATGTGCTTGCTCACCTGTAGTAGAGCACGTGTAGATAGGAAAAATCAAGTGGTATAGAGGCTTTATGAGTACAAACTTGCAAGTACCATCACTGGTAAACCTTTGAATCAAAGAATAGTTGAGGTCAGAAGGGAACTCTGGAGATTATCTAGTTCAACCCCCCTCCTCAAAAACGGGTCAACTAGAGCAAGTTGCTCAGGATCTTGACCACTTGGGTTTTGCATATCTCCAAGGACAGAGACTCCAGAATCTCTCTGGGCAATCTGGTCCAGTGTTTTATCACCCTCACAGTAAAAAAAAAAAAGCGATTTTTTTTACATCCAAGTAGAATTTCTTGTATTTCAGTTTGTGCCCATTGCCTATTGTCCTTTCAGTGGGCACCACTGAGAAGAGTCTGTCTCCATCTTCCCTTCCCATCTCACTCAGTCTCTCCTCATATGTCAAACACTCTGAACATACTTGATGATATTTGTGGCCCCTTGCTGGGCTCGCTCTAGTATATCCATGTCTCTCTTGTATGGGGAAGCCCAGAACTGGACACAGTATTCCAGGTGTGGTCTTGCCAATGTTGAGTAGAGGGGAAGAATTGCCTCCCTTTATCCGCTGGCAACACTCTTCCTAAAGCAGCCCAAGATGCTTTTGGCTGCCTTTGCTGCAAGGGTACGTTGCTGGCTCATGTTACACTTGGTGTCAACAAGAATCCCCAGGTCCTTTTCTAAAAATCTGTTTTCAAGCTGTTTATCCTCCAGTCTGTATTCGTGAATGGGGTTATTCCTCCTTGGGGGCAGGACTGGGCATTTCCCT
>VZTL01052870.1:34026-77769 GCA_013400535.1 Scopus umbretta | reverse complement strand
TTATTTATTTATTTATTTTGTGAGTGTGGGGGTGCTGCTTTTCCCAGGCACCGCTTAAAAAAGTCTTGTCACATGGCTTTAGTTCTCGCAGCACATGCAAAGGGTGGTTTCAAGAAGACTTTCTGGATGTAAAGCTGGCATGATATATTGATGAGACGTACTTCCTGACGTGTTGTCTTGGAAGGGAAAGAGAAGCAGCCAGTGTGCTGGTTTGAGAGACTTAACTAGGAAATATTCTGAGCCATTATCTGTATACAGAGAAACAGATCTTAATGAGTCTTAAGCATCAACTCAAAGCATATGCTTGGATGTTGACCTGACGCTGTGGACGGATTCCTGAATTTTTCTCCCTCTGACCATCAAGACTTTGAATCTGAACTTGAAGTTTATGCAGCCAGTGTGAATGAGGCTTTGGAAAAAGTGGAAATACTGGATTAAACCGAAAGCACCATTAAATATGGAGGAAAACTTGGAATTCTAAGTGCCTGGAGGAGAGACCAACCCTTTAGTAGGACAGTCATTAAAGAAAATTACACATTACATCCAAGATAAGAAATGACTCAAAATAATCTTAGAGGCTGGATCTTCTAGAAGCAGATTAAAAGCAGGAGTTTAATTTGGTATAACTCCACTCAGGAATGAATGCTACTGTTTTATTTGCTGCCAAGCTTCTAGTTGCTGGAAAGGAGATGGTGAGGTTTGCTATCGTAACATCTGGATTCTGAGTTAAAGCAAACGGGGCAGAAATTGAGCATGGCATATGTGATGCTTATTTTAACGTACTATCGAGCTGTTACCCCAGGCTTTGACTGATGCTAGATGCTGTCTTCAGGAATGATAAAAGATGGCTGATTTGCCTTCTCTTTCATTATGTGTACCACAGTGCTACATTAAATGTTCTTCTATCTCATGTTAATCCACTTAGGATATTTTTATTGTATGCAAAAATTTGCTTCTCCCTCTCCACCACTGGGACCTTTTCTTATTTTCTTTTGATCAGCCTTTTTCGTGGGAGTTGATAGTAGGAGGAGCTTCTCTGACTTTCATGTGTTAATATATTTTTAACTAGAGGCAAATTAAAACTATGTTGATACAGTGGTATAGCTGTGTTCTGCAATTCACCCTCAAGCCTTGCTCCCCAAGCAAAATGGGGGGCGGAGGGGTTGGGGGGAGGTGAGGGAGCACAGGGGGGTTGTTCTGCTTGTCCTCATGAACACATTAGACCCTTAGCAATCTACATTGAAGTCTGACACATGATGAACACAGGATGCAGGTGGGGTGTGCATCCAAACCTAAAGCTCAGCAGATGCTCCTGGTCCCTCCAACTTGGATGTAGTTCCAGCCAGCAGGGCCTGTAGACAGGGGGGTGCACAGGCATGTAAGTGTATTTAATACCGTTTGGGACGTTCTTGTCTCGAGATGCAGAATTATCTCCTCCCCGCTGTCGGGTTGGTGTTACATGGTGTTCCACAGGGACTGTGTGGGTGATGTTAAAAGGCACAAAATACGGATAATACACTTGGTGTTCTGTGAAAGTCAGGAACACCGACTAGCCAAACATGGCCTGGAAAAAGACTGAGTGATAATTTCAAGCTAGAATAACTTGTTCATAATTGTCAGTTTGACTTTATAACGTGAATTGGTCAATCCTTGCTTCTTACCCTAAGTGTTTTTTAGGCCCTCTACAAACTCAGAGGAATCATCACATCTGTTTATATTATTCCATTTCAAGTTTACTTCACACTGTATAGACAAGAAATATAACTTAAAATTAAAGCTAGCTTGTATACTAAAGTATTTTCCTTTGGCAAGAAGCAAAATGGATTTTGTGGTAAATTTTACAAACATGAAGTTGCGTGATAACAGGAACAGAATATAGCATCACTCCAGACTTGGCAACAGCAGTATCTTCCTGGAGAATGAAAAGGATATAATAGGTAAAATTCAGAAGGTAAAAGCAGTTATAACTATGTATGGGGTTTTATTTTACAGGCAGAGGAAGAGGCAGAGCTGCTGGTTTTAACTTATCCCTGAAAGATAAAATGCAGTAAATGTAAAATGGGGGTGGCTAAACAACTGTAGGGAGAAAATGCATAAGCGCTGAAATACAGTAAGTATTGGGGGAAAACAGACTGACTCCTAGGAATAAATCCAGGACACCAATTTATTTTTATGATCTTCCAGGGAGTCCTAAGCCAGTCCAGCTCTTAATGATTTTTGCCCCACATCCAAATGAATTCCTCTGCATGCGTCCAAGTCCTGCCAAGTGGAAATGCAGGATTGCTGGTAACAACCTGTAAAGTTCCCCATCACCTCCCTTTCATGGGCTACTTGAAATGTTGTGCTACATGTTCGCTGTTGTCCCTTTGGCTAATGCCATGAGGAGCAGCTCTAGTGAAACAGGCATAAACAACTACAAATTGACTTTCAAGTGGCTGTCAGACACCTGGAGACCCACAGCTTCTGTTTAATGGAAGCACAAAGACAACTCTGTGAACGCTAAAGGCAGCCAGAGTTACAAATGTGACTGATGTAGCTATTCCATTGAGATACAAAACCACTGTATTTGGAGCCAGGTTTGCTATCAAACTCACAGCAAAGTTCAGTGTTTCCGAGTTATAATTCAGAGCATTTAATCCTGCGGAAGGAATACTTGTATGATCGCAAAGAAGGGAACCTCTTACCTTCACTGTAAGACATTATAAACAGCTCCCCAGAAAAACAAACCTTTGCTACATCCATGAAATCTAATAAATGTAGTATTTTAGTCTTTTTGACACGGCACAACTTCAGCCACTGATTAGATCTGTCCTGCATACGCACACATAGAAGGCAGCGACAGAGATGGATATGCTTTCTCAGTTGAAATAATACCAAGTTTTCTTAACACAAAATTCTTTAAGTATATGGTGCAATAAGGTTTTATTTGGTTTATCTTAATTGTTAAACCAAACAGATACAAAATGTGTGCCAATATCTTGCCTTATTCCTGTTTAAAAGAAGTCTCTTGGAACATTAATCTTCCCGCTGACCGTGTCGGCAGCTTTCCTCCTGAGCTCAGAAGGAAAGTGAGATGCTTGCTGAAGGCCTTGTAGGTTCCAAAACTGCATGTTTTGAAAATGTCTGTTTTACTGTGGGCTTTCTCTCATGAATTCTCATTGCAAACAAAAATGATCCTGGGGGAGGAAACACTGAGGGGCTGGAAAATAACAAAATCACAATCCAGGTTTTTCAGCAGTGCTCATAAAACTGAAGAGAGGAGGAAGCCTATAAAACAACACCTAAAACAAGTATTTAATTACTGTGCTAACCCTTCTTGCAGATTTTTTAAATTAAACTATTGGAATTTTTCCCCAAATACCATAATGTAAAAAAAGGCTTAGAATGCTAAACTGTCTTGCACAAGCTGATGGGATTTTATATACCACTGTATACCTGATGCATTGCACAGAAAACTTACTTTATAAATGCAAGGAAATGTTCTGCATTTAGCGTTTCTGATTTGTTGATACCTCCTTGCTAAGGAGCAAAGACTTTTCAAGCCACTATGTTGTTTAAAAAAAACCCTCCACTTTAATTCAGAATGAGGGTGTATATGTAGTTGTTTCACTAGTCTAGCTTGTCTGGTTTCAAATCCTACTTTAGCTTGATCCATGGCAATTTGCTCTCATAGCCTCAGCTATCAGCTATTTCTAGAAGTGTTCAGGCAAGAATGTTTTCTTCGGGAAGGCATTGTACTTAATGGTCTGAAAATTATTCCTTCAAATATGTATACTCAGCCTCTTAGAAGAGTATGTTAAAGGATGTAATGTAGCCATAATAGTGTTATTCTTTCTTAGTGTTTGTTTCTCTTGGCTTAGCTATTAACTCTTGACAAGCTGCAACAAAGAAAAATCTGATCTGCATGGAGTTAGGGTTGACACAAGCTGAGTAGTGTTGCTGGCTATTTTTGAGGGACGAAAAAGTCATGCTACCCATTTTCAGCTTGCATGAACTAACTTGCCGTGCATGTGTACCTTCTGTTCCACGACCAGCGCGTGTCTGAAACAATCGGTTTAGTTTCTCCGTGTGCTTGTGAGGTGGGGATTCCTGGCAGCTTGTATTGAGGAAAGCTGAAGAACCAAGAGGATCTGTGACACAATGTTCCTGGGAATCTGTACTAGACAGCCATCAAAAGGAAGATCTCCACACTTGTAACCCTGTACCTTAAGGGAAACCTGACTGAACTTTTATGAGTGTTACTTCAGTGACTTTGTGGCATTTCAGTAAAATATTTTTCTCTTTCTGGACAATTCTGCAGAATGTTCCTATTTTTGTGAGGCTTTCATAGGACAGCCCTGTATTAATATGAGTATGGAGTTAGTCTGGCTCTGATGCTGTCCTAGTCTGTACTAATGGGAGTACAAAGTGGGGTGAAACCCTGGGTGTCAAAAAAACCCTCCTGCTCCATCCCAAAACATTCACTGACTTTGCTGGAGTCAGATGTTTCACAGAAAAATAATCTAGATCCCCTAATGATAGATTAATAGTATATCATGCAAGGGTCATAAGGCTTCCAAAATCCATAGGAGTTCTAAGTAGCAATAAATATTAGATAATCTTGATTTACTATATTGTAGATCAGTATGGAATCCACAATATTCTGTGGTATGCCTGTGATATATAAAGGCTCAGCCTATGTAGTTTTTCTGTCACCATTATAGCCAAGAAAACATTGCTCACATCTCTCTCTAATTCTGTAATTTCTTCCATGCCTAAGAAAGAGTAGTCCTTAAAAAACTTAACTACAAATCATGCTATAATTTTGCAAGAAAACTTGATGGAGTAGCAGACCTCCCTCAAATTTTGACAGATAGAGCTGTCTCTTGCAAGACTGAGCTTTCTGGAGCTGTTGGAAGATTTTCCTAAATGAGATCCAAGGTAAAATGGATTATTGAGGAATGTTACTTTCTGCTGGCAAGCAAAGCTGCTTCAATGTGTGGCCTGATAGACGTAAGAAAAGAGGAGAGAATCCTGAACACTTCAGAGAAGGAATTCCAGTTTGGGCTTTGGGGTGGAGACTGAGGAAGAGAGTCCAAAGCACATCATAGAGTTGACCTAGAACAGAAGTGTATTGTAGCAGTGTGTAATCTCTACTCTGATGATACACTATCTTTTACCTATAAATTATTTCACTTGTCCTGAAAGACAAGGGTGTGAACAGTGTCCCTGAAGTGCAGTCAGGTACAGCTAGAAGAAGCTCCAGCCTTTCCCTTGCCCCTGCAGAGCCTCAGCTTCCTCTGACACCCAGATGTCTGGAAACTGAAGGGAATAACTTTGCTGCTCAGTCTCCAGCTAGAATATACCAAAATCCTTCACAGCTCTCACCTGCAGCTCAGAGGGACCTGCTGCATGGTCAATCAGTGTGTTCATAAGAGATTTTACAGCATTTTATGCACCATTTATTTCCTGACGAGATGTGACTAGAGCTTCACTGTAACTCCTAAAGATGTTACCATGCAGCCAAACACAATACGAGGCCAGAAGAATGCTGATAGCTTGTCAAAATCAAGGGAGGACAGACCCTCTGAATTGCCAGAGGGAGAGCTCCTGGCTGCTGAGATGCATCTTGCTGAGAGCAACTTTGTCACAAGCTTCAATCTGTTCTTCCTGGGAAATGTTCAGGTTGCACTTGCACTGGGATATCGCTCTGGGATGTTGCTGGCTTTTGATGCCTGGTCTGCCACCACCCTGCAGCAACCATGGTTAATCCATTGCTTGAAGCTGGGGAGGAAAAGTCACTGGAACCCACAAATACAGAGAACCTGCATGCTCAGTCCCTCTGTTGGCTTTGGGAGCCTGGGTTTTTTTACCAGCTGAGATAGTAGCTGATCTTTGACAGATGTATACTGGAAATGGAAGTATGATTAAGGAGACAGGATGTAGCCAGAGATGATAAAGGGCTTTATTTACTTCTCATCAGGTCTTTTTTCATGAAGATGTTAATCTTCTCTTAAAATAGATATATAAAAATGGAGAACACCAGCCCATCCACAGCCTACAATTTTAAAAGAACTATAAGGACTAACATTTTTTTCAAGTGCTTTGTCCTGCGACCCTTCAGCTCCTGGTGTGCTGCTCACCTTTCTCATGCTGAAATCTAGAGCAAAATTTCTAGCCAAAGTTGGTGATCGTGTTTTCTTAAGTGCCCTTTGCTAATCAAAGGTAACTGCAAAGTTCGAAGGGTTTCACTGGTAATTGGTTAAATGTTTTTGCAGTCAGTTGGCATTCTGCAGACTCATTCTCATAAGGCTGAGAAAAGCTCACTAAAAATGGAAATACCAGACTTTTTGCAAAGCTTATTAGTTCTTTTTTCTAAAAACAATTTATCTTAATCCCAGAGCAGAAAACCTAACTCTTATGCAGAAGGAAGGTAATTTATGTTGAACCTTTGATGTTCAGTAATCAGATCGTTGATGTTTGATGATGGGATTACGTACCAAGGGTATTTCCAAGCTAGAGCAAGAAAATTTCAAGTGGTGGATTTCCTTTTCTTCCTTCAGCTAACACTTTTGTCACAGAAATGACTTCCAGTACATCTGACTGCACAAAGGAATTCGGACCGTTTCACAACTATTTTAGCCAGTTATTTAAACCATGTAAGAAGCTTTTAATCAGAGTTTACTGGAATAAACCAAAGAATTGCAAGGTTATGATGTTTGTACATATTCATGGCTTAACATATGTAGTTTTGAGATTTGTAATTTGCCAATTTTTATTAAAACCACTGCTTTAATCATTGTCAGATTAAAACAAATGGTAGCACTAGAAAAAAATTGAAAGATTAAAAAGGTGTGTTTCCTTACTGCATAAAGACCTAGCATATGTTTTTAACTTTCAGAAAATAATGGGGGGGGGGGAATCAAAAAACCTCTGCAACTCATCTTTAAAACACCAGCTGCTAAGGTTCTCTTTGGGATGAAAGTTTCTGGGACAGCAGAACAGTAACACTGGCCCAAGGGAATATTTGACATCAGAGCCCACCTATGAAGACATAGTACACTTGGCTTCACAATGTGAAAATCACACTTACTTCATAAGTGAAGCTCATTAAATTGTGGTTTTCCTCTTTTTTTCATGAAACATAAGCATTACTTTTTTTTTTTTTTTTTTAAAGAAACTGCTTGCTTGAATGAATTCAAGTGAACTATTTTTCTTTTTTTTAAATTCTATTCAGTGTTTGCAGACCTCAGGCTGCAGGGGATTGTTATTTGGTGCTTTAAACTTGAGCTGTGGAGGACAGATGCAATCGATCTCAAAGCTTCCCTTTATTTCCTGACTGACCAGACAATGCCATTTTTGTTTCTTTTGCCAGCTGCTTGAGTAGTAATTCCTGTAATCACGATGAGGATGCTGCCGTTGTGTTTCTGTTGAGAAGAATATCAGAAGATTAGGAATTCTTTTAAAATTGAAAAAATCCCTTCCTTTGAACTTCCCCAGGTGTTGTTTCTGTGCAGCTTAGGCTCCTGTAAGACTTCTTGGTTCAGGTGCAAGTTTAAAATGTAAGCAGGGGTCTCATCACGTTCAGATAAAGGTCTTGGTACATGTGCATGGGTGCCTGGCGATATCCCTGGCTGTTTCAGGGAGCTGCTGTGGGGTTCCGGCAGGAGGACTGGGCTGAGTGGCCCCCCGCAGCAGAGGCCCTCCCCTGCTGAGAAACCCCTGCTGTTCGAGTCTGGCTTGGGTTTTTTTGCAATAGGCAAATTATTCACAACAAAACTGACCATTTTGCAGTGTTTAGAGGAGGTAAATCGGGAGGAGGGACACAGCCAGAAGTCATCTATGCGCAGATTCTCAGGCTTACCTAATTTCTCAGGTGCTAAAGTCCGCCAGGAAAAGCTGGCAAACCTTTTCTCGCATACCTCAGCAAAAATATTCTTCTGCAGAGTTTATGCCGGAAAGGGCCCACAACTATTCCTGATACTGGGATTACATTGACTAGATTAAATGCACCCTCAATCATCTAATCTCACATGATTCAGTGAGATGAAGACAGCGTGTTAAGCACAGGAGTTTACTCTTATGGCACAGCCATGAGTCTGTAACTCCAGAAACTCCCACACGCGAATGTGATCCTCAATCATTTCAGGAACCGAGGATACCAAGTACCGGAGTCACAATAGTGTAACAAGGACTATAAAAGCGCAGCTTTCAGTGCCAGGTTTCTACTATGAAACTTAGTAACTCGTTTCTGTCCTCTAAAAATGGGCTTTTGTCCTTCGGACACTTTGATTTAGATAGCAGAAAACTGACACTATGCTCTTCCAGCAGGTAAAGCACAAAGCACAATATATTGCATCTGTCGGCAAGCTTTGAGTATTTCTGTTTTACCACAGAAAACAGTTGTCTCAACTTTTGTTGATCTCGGTGATCTTTGGTAGCATTTCTGCAAGTTTATGTGTTTGGGAAACCATTTTGTGAGGCATGATATAGCTTAACACTACCAAGATTTTCTGCAAATATATTTCATGTTGACGTGGGTTTTAAGTCTTTATTGTGAAGCTGTTGCTGGTTTACTGCTTTGGGCTGCTTCGATAGCCCTGTGTTCTTTTAGAGCAAGCACTCAATGGAATTGAAGACCAAATAAAAGTAAGTATCACACATCAGGCGTTCTCATAAAACCACCCCAAACTTGTTCTGCCTGCTAACCAAACAAACTAAGGAGTGTCTCAATTACTTCCTCTTAATGCAGTAGATTTTCTTGTGGACTTTGCCTATCTTATTCTACCCTCACACAGACATGGATTTACCTAGATTTATTCCAAGCTGTAGTGATTTGGCCTGTCCACAGTTGAACTATTGCCCCTTGAAAAACTGATGTATCTGATAGAATGGCGTCAGCGTTACGCAGTGGTGAGAAATTTCAAGAGGAAGGAAACAGCCATGTGAACAAAGCCTTACAAACTTGTTATATATAGTTACAGCTTCCAGTTTCATTAATATTGTTAGACGTTGCTGACCTCCTCTATAGTCACCAGCTATTCAGCTGAGGAAGCTGGGCGTGCACAAAAGCACAGTAGAGGTCAAATTGTAGGCTTATATTGATGCAACCTCACTGACTTAACTGGATATGACTGAGAACAGCATGTGGCCTTCTAGATGTCTCAGAAGATAGGCCAGGCCCATTCTTTCAATGGATAATTGTAGACCTTTCCCTTCAGAAGCTGGTTGTGGGTTACAAACAGAGGAGAGAAAGAAACCTCTCTGTAGTCACAATTCAGGGATGTGAAATCCAGAGGGGGACAGGACTCAGGCACACCGGGTTTTTCTGTTCTGATCTCTGTACCACCTTTGAAGGCTCTGAATTGCAAACAGAGCAACGTATATTGGGTCAGCAGATGATGCATCTACCCTCACTGCGTGGAGGCTGTGCTGGCCTGAAGCAGTTCCTGGGAAAGTTTTGTCGGAACTTATGTTGCCATCCGCAGCAGAGAAAGCTCAGAGGCTTCATGAGCAACTTGTCCTTCTCTGTAGGAAGAAAAAGTAGAAACCCCTAAGAGAAGGGTATTGTGGGTGGGGAGGCACCCATGTCACCCACCGTTGCAACATGAGATAGTCCCTACTTTCAAGGCAGGGCTGCCTTCTACCATTGGTAGATTTGGTGCTTAACTTTAGATCCTACTCTGGATAATAAGTCCCTAAAATCTGTGGGTATGGATATAGCTGCTGGGTTTAATCAGTGATAGATGATTTAAAAAAAAAAAAAGGCCATATAGCCCAATAGTCTGTTAGAGACTTTTGCTTCTATATTTGGGATAATGGAATGGCTTGTGAAATAATTAAGTTACAACCTGAGTATTACAGTGCAGTGAAACTGGTGCTGGGTTAGAGTAAAAACCCAAGAATGCTGAAAAGTGGCTATTTTTCTGTAGAAGTGTACAGGTACAGAATGGCATATACAAAGGCTGTATGTGAAAATTTGTTTGCAGCACTGTGCTGTTCATACACCTGCTTGGGTTCTCAGTTTAAGCTTTCCAAGTTAAACATGCCACAGTGATTGTAAAAGACATGCTGTGTTTTGTATCATCATTTATAGTTGTGGATTTCCTTCCATCTTTAAACTGCAATTAAATGTTCCTATCATCCTGTAAATTAGCCTTTCTCTTTTAAACATCACATTTGCAACTCTATGTTCATATAATCCTGTAATTATGTAACTATTTTCATTTCAGCACTGATTCAGCAATGTACTTAAGCATATGAATAATCTCCCTGAACCCGATGGGACTCCTCACATGCTTAAAATTAGGCATGGTTTAATTACTTTGCTAAATCAGCAGCTATACTGGTATACAGAAATGGGGATAAAGGAGGTGGCTTGCATCTACTGTAAACACCATTACTGAACTGGACATTTCTAAACTCTAATTTTACCTTCCTACTTTACATGTTTTCAGCTGAATCATAGTATTGGAGACACCATATGTAAGGTATTCAGATTGAATCACATCCTTTAAAATTATATTTTCTCTACAGGCAAAGCAGTTTTAGGAGGCTTAAGCCCTCCCTTGCCCTGTGTGCTCTCTTGAAGTTGACTGCCCTTTCAGGCATGCCATTGCAACTGGTTGCAGATCAGCACCAGAGAGGGCATTTTTCCCACAAAAAGTGGATTACTGTGCTTGTAAGGATTATGACATGATCTCATATTGCATAGGTATATCTGAGATGGTGACAAACCATGATGCATGAACAGGAACTGATAGTGGAGATGGGACGACTTGGGGCCACCTCAGTCCACTATGCTACTGAAGAAAATATATGTATATAACTACATCCTGAAAAATCTCTACTATAGTCTTCTATCCTAAAATTGCATGTCATCTAGGACCTATGATATTAACAGTTTTAATCAAAGCATATCCATGAGGTCTCTAACTTTTACCTTATGCTATATTAACTAGGAAACTTGAAGCACAGCCACTGAGTTGGAATTACAGCTCTTCTGTATTCAGAAGAAATGGGACAGCAAGAAGTACTCTTGAAGAAAGTGGAAACATAAAAGAATTAAATAAAACATTGCAGACTGCCCTTTGTAGCAGAATATGAAAGTCTGTACCAAGTGTCTCCAATTTTTACATTAGGAAACAGAGGCAAACAGACTCAGTTCTTCAGATTTAAGTACAAATGAATGACTCCTATGAGGCCCAACGTTGTGATAATTTTAAAGAATTCTTCTTACTGTCATAATGTCTCGTCCTATCATAGAAGAACTTTCAGAGAGCAATGGTCTTACCCTGAGTCAAAACAGAACTGATAGGCTTGATATCTTTGGTACTTACACAAGTGATTAATTTAACAAAAATATCAGCACACAATCAAAATTCTCTGCAACAGGGTAGGCAAGAACAGCATTCTGTCCCAAAGTCAGAATTTAATCTTAGCACACAAAGAGCACAAAAAAAGTGTGAAAATATGCTTAAAGACTATTTCAGAGACACAGGATCCATACAACAATTGTTAAAGTTCCTGTTTATGGCTTAATATCCACTAATGGAGATGGACTTACCCGAAGCTGTGAATAATGAGAGGCTGCTCAGACAAACGTTTATGGAACAAGATGTCAGTCTGCAGGCAGCCTGGATCTCAATTAAAAAGCCAGTGCACAGCCCCATACAAAAGAAGACAAAAAGAGTAGAGGAGGGATATTTGTACTCCCTGGCTACGAAATCTATTTGGAGATATTCATGGAGTGAATGGGAATGGACCCCGTATGAGGAAAAGAGGCTTTAGAAAGGATCAAACGAGGGGATTTGATCTATTTGTTTCACAGATTAGGTTCTGAAAAATAGATCAGTCTGTGAAGAAAAGGCCTGATTATTGGTTTCTAGTTGAAATTTTGTTTCATGCAGGTTTTAATGGTAGTGGCCTGGTGGTGGTAATATTGCTGCTAGCAAAATGACTAATGCCCTGGAAGGCATTACGGGAATAATTTGCCATCTTGCAGAACTCAGTCCATAACTTTACCACATGTTTTTTGCATCAAACCTTTACCTGCTGCCTGAACATATCTTCTAAGCATTTAATGTTGATTTACAGATTTGCTTGGGTAGAGAATAAATAGCCTTCAACTAGTGAGATGTGCTTCTTTGCCTGAATTTCTCTAGCTTCAGCTATCAGACATCATATGAGTCAGTTAAATAGGTCTTTTTATATCTCATTCCACCAAAAAGATCACTGAGGTACTATATAATATATAGAAAAACTGCTTTACCTTCTGATGTTCTAACAGCAGTCACCTCTGACTCCAAAGCTAGGCTACTGTAGTATAGGGAGTCCAATTAAACAGCCTCTGTATAAGAAAAACACAGCAAAGTTTAGCACTTCAGGATGTAATTTAGCTACCTAAAAGCTATTCTATGCAACCTAAAACTGGGTTTATAAAGCTCCTGTTCCTATTTACCTATGCAGATTAGAAATGAATGCTGTTTTGCGTCAAAAACTGAGTTTTGCAAGTGAAAGGAAGGAACACAGCTTTTTATTTTTTGATTTGATCTTTGTTTTGTTGTCAAGCACTGAGACTGCAGTGTCCCCACAACTTGGATAGTGCCACAATGAATTTCTAGGCACTTGGCCTCAGTGGAGTAACGGTAAGTGCTGCAATAGGAAGAACTGGGTACCATGGGAGAGGTCCAAAAACTATACAGCTCCTCAGTCTGTATTCAGTCTAAATGCAATCTGAATGAAAATAATCAGGAAATTTGCAAATTCTGCCTCTCTTTAGGTCTCTTGAGTTTACTTGTGGCTCCATGTCTTCCTCCAGTTAGTCCATTACCTGTGTTTAGTAGTAGTTTTCTTTGTTTCCTTGCAAGAATAGGTCAAGAGTCATGTTCACTTTAAAAACATTGCTCAAGAACTGGTTTTACATATTTTGTTGCAAGTTTTAACTGGTGAGTATGAAAAGTCTTTGGTAATGTAGTTTGAATGAACATGGGTCCTCCTCATTTTCTGTGAGATTACTATTTTGGACATATAGTTATTAATATTATTTGGCTTCTCAGATCTTTCACAGTTCCACTAAAAGGCTTAGGAATTATGGCTCCTTGTTCCTATATTTCCTTTTTCATGGAAGTCCATGGATGGAAAGGGCCTTCAGGAGGTCTCTGGTTCAATCTCTTTCCCAAAGCAGGACCAGCTCTTCGATCAGGCCAGGCTGCTCAGGGCTTTATCCAGGCAGGTCTTGAAAATCCCCATGGAAGGAGGTTTCTTTTCCTTTCTTCTCCCATGGATGACAGCCATTATCCTGGTGATCAGACCATTCTCTTGAAGTAAACAGGCTAAACAGGTCCTAACAGAATTGAAGGTTTGAGATAGAGATATCTATCTATCTATCTACCTATCTATCTATCTATAAAACAAAGGGTGGTAGCAGCATCACGTTGTCTGCCAAGCTTGCAGCCACTACTACAGTCTCTTAACACATCCAGATCTGCCAGTGGTTGTCAGGTACCTTCTGAGAGTGTCTACTGGAGTATGAGTTTCAGGAGGTGCAAGTGAGGATTGACTTTATGGTTGATTTAGTGGCAGTAGATAAAATAACTTTTATTGATGTGTTTCTATTTACAAACATAGGGACACATCTTTTCTTGAGTGTACTCTTCCCTTCTTGTCAATGGTCTTCTCCCGTTTCAGCTCCTTGATATTCTCAAAACATCCTTCAAAAATTGTACTAAAGTTACATTGTGGGCAAAACTCTTTATAGCAATTAAAGGACAAAAGGTTCATTAATATTGATGAATAATGAATCATAGGATGTTGCCCTTAGATAAACCAGCTATAAACATTAATACAAGTGACCATTTAATGTAAACACAAGCATGATGTTCTAATTTATTTTCTCTTTCTTTCTGTTTGCTAATTCATTGATTTATTAAATTGCTTAACTGGAAAAGAGACTTTGCAAATAACAATTTCATTTGTTACGCACTTATAAATGTTTAATATTAATAGTTTAGGAATTGAAGAATGGAGGTCTGTTGCAATGATGCTACCAGCTGTGCAACATGATTTTTCCAGCTTGCCCTTATCTTCCCATTGTTTAAGATTTGGATCAGCACAAGGCTCATGATAATCTCATACTTGTGTGTACTCTCCCTGTGCAGGACAGGGATGAAACAGCTCAGAAGAACCTCCTACCTACTCTGTGTCTTACCACCTATATGAGTAACCAGTGTACTGAAGGAAGAAGAAAAANTTGGGGTTAAACCACAACAATATCTCAGGCCCCATCGTGCACTAGAAGATGGGTCAAGACATAATAGATTTCAGGACTGTATATATCAGAATCTGTTTGTTCTGCTGAATTGTGTAGCACACAAGGTACAGATATTTTACGCTTGGTGCAGCTGTTGGATTCTTACTAGTATTGCTCTGATTTCTCACTGCTTATTAAGAAATTATTCACACTTGTGATGAGCATCATGCAATGATGAGTCATACAATAGCTTTTTTATACTAGATATTTCCAACATTCACATAGCCTTCTGTTTTTGCTGTAAGGAAGAAAAGTGAGTCCCAGTAGCTGCTCAGCTCCTGCCTCTTCCGCTTCACTTTTACTTGATTTTCTCATGTCTTAAGTCTTCAGGTGTTGGGCATAGAATTATTATGATGTAACTCATAATCAGTAACTCATGATCGTGTTACTGAAATGATTCATTATGGATTATAAACATTGACAATAGGAGGGTGGCTTCTAGCCGAGTAGCTTCAGCACAGCTAGACTCCAAGCAACCACCTCTGTTTTACTTTGCTGATGGAGTATCCTGAATTGAAGCTGCCTATTGAGAGCTCATCAAGGGTCCTGTGGATGCAGGGTTTGTGAGGCGTAAGCAAGCAGGTTGTACCATGACCAGCTCCCAGAATTAATCTGTTTTCCTATTCATTCAATGAAAAAAAAAAAAAAAGAAGAAGAAAGCTTTTCCCACTCTTAGCCTCTTTATTCTGTTCATTCTTTACTTAGGATGGTCTGCTTTTTCCTTTTGTTAAAAACGAGAGACCTAATTTTTCCTCATAATTTCTGTTCAGTTAACCACTCCATTCATAGTATGACTCAATTGATCTTAATGAAGTTATATCAGTAACGCATTTGATCCAGTGAGTTTTAAAGCAGTAGGATGTTTTCTTATTTTCTCCTATGTGCACTTGTTTCTTCAACTTTTTTCCTTACAAATGGTGGTAACATTCCTATTTTGTATTATAAATTCATGGGTATTTGTCTTCAAGGGCTTGAGGATGGTTTGTTTACCACATCCTGATAAATAGCCTGATTACCATGAGGCCCTGATTATAACCCACAGGCAGTACATTATCTTCAATCCTCTGAGCAAGAATTTTCTTAAATTTCACAATACTATTAAGAAAAAAAATTAATGTTCCTTTCTTTTGCATTTTGTCTTGTTAGCAGTCATCGTCCCTGCTCTGTGGCCAATATAGTTTGCCTCTAGGGATTTATATGACATGGCTGAATCTGGTTTAACCATTAGAGCCCAAAACTTAACATCTTTTGTGACAATAACTTCCAGGGGCCCAAATAAGTGTTTGGATTTCATAGTCCCCATGTTGATATTCTCAGTGAAAGCTGACAAGTGCTTGCAACAGAAGCACCTGTGTGATGAGATGGCCCAAGTATTTATGTCATGAATGCTACAAAAATAACTGGTATTTTTCTAGAGATAGTCAGTACAAGGTTTAATATCCTCAGTTTTGTTTTTATAAAACTTAGAAATCTACTTAAAAGGGACAATAGAGGATTCAGGAAGAAGCTTGTAAGCAAAACAGCCCTGAAACCTTTCTTGTTCTCCTTTTGGTGTGGACACTTGTCCAGCACCACGTGAGACAATAAAGTGATGTCCTTGGGCTGTTGTCATAACAGGAAGGATCTGCAAAAAGCTTCATAAAAAGAAGCATGGACAGCAGGTTGAGAGAGGTGATTCCCCCTCTCTACTCCGCTCTTGTGAGACTCCTACCTGCAGTACTGCAGCTCTGGGGTCCTCAGCACAGGACAGGCACGGACCTGTTGGAGCGGGTCCAGAGGAGGGTCACAAAAATGGTCAGAGGGATGGAACACCTCTGCTATGAAAAAAAGGCTAAGAGAGTTGGGGTTGTTCAGCCTGGAGAAGAGAAGGCTCCAGGGAGAACTTATTGTGGCCTGTCATAAGGGGGATTTGCAAGAAAGATGGAGAGAGACTTTTTACCAGGACCTGTGGTGGTGACGGCTTTAAACTAAAAGAAGATAGTTTCAGATATAAGGAAGAAATTCTTTACTATGAGGATGATGAGACGCTGGAACAGGTTGTTCCAAGTTGTGGATGCCCTGTCCCTGGAAGTGTTCAAGGTCAGGTTGGATGGGGCTTTGAGCAATCTGACCTAGTGGAAGATGTCTCTGCCCATGGCAGGGGGATTGGACTAGATGACCTTCAAAGGTCCTTTCCAACCCAAGCCATTCTAAGATTCTGTGAAAAGAGTAAACTCTTGAATTTCAAACTGCCTACAAGAGAAAAGAATGACTCAGTCATTTATATAAATGCACTGGTATATGAAATCAAGGAAAATGTGACTGTTGACTTTTGTTCTTACATACTTTTTAATTCTTAACCTAGAAAAAACTTTTGGAAAATTCTGTTAGTTAGCAGCTGCAAAATTTACCTTCCTACTTAAAATTTTATTTTAATGAATTGAAGCCTGCATTTACAATGTTGCGACTGCTGCTCAGGCCTTGTAAGTATTTGCTGTCAGCACTCCACCGAAGTTCGAAACTGCTGCCTTGTAGCATAGCTACAGGGGGTTGGGTTTTCAGACTAGGTACACCATACGTTTTCCATGAATAATGATGGAAGATTAGCGTCTTTTGCCTAGAAAACCTTAGTCAGGACATTTATTTCATAGACATACTTGGCAAAGCATTCTAGGCATGTAATCATCTGAGATGCGTCATAGACAAGAGATAAGTGCTGTTACACACAGGTGTGTTGCTAATATTGATGGGCAGATTCTAATCACTTTGTGATTACTAGTAGCGTGATGTATACTTGGATATGCACCCAAAGAGCAGAAAGCAGGGAATGATGAATTTAGAAAGATAGTTTTGATAACATTTTAGCTGTTCTATTAAATTATTAAGGGTTGTCTTGGCTTGAGCACTGTGGGTGTCTATCACACAGCTTCTAGAAAGTACCGGGTGCACACCAGCAGAATGCTCTCAGGCCACTACCTCTACCCCAAAGCCCCCACAGTTACCTCCAGGCAGGCTCCCCCTGCCTTGAGCTACTGCTCTTGGGTTTTCATTTCCCTGCCAGCCTTTCAGCCCTACAATGAGGGCCCCCCCTGGGGCCTGACTGTACCCCACTGCCCACCCACTGCAAACCTTTCCTGCCCTCCGTCCTCACCTCTGAGCAGTGTGGGGTGGGAGATAGTGATGCACAGGACTGTGCTGTGGTATGTCCCCTGTGCTGGTGGCCACCTGTCCTAAGTGGCTAGCATCCCCACAAAAAAGCAGATACTCAGTCCTTCAAAGCTGAGACACTCTGGCCTCCAAGCAGAGACCTGGGGCCAGAGGTCACTATCCCTGGAGGTATTCAAAAAACGTGTAGATATGGCACTCTGGGACATGGTTTAGTAGGCATGGTGGTGTTGGGTTGACGGTTGGACTAGATGATCTCAGAGGTCTTTTCCAACCTTAATGATTCTATGACAGCCTGCTCCTGCCTCTGCCCAGGCTGTGGTCCCCAGGCACCAGCTCATGGACCACTTAAAGTTTCCTATCCCACTGGGATGGGTGTCAGAAAGGATACCAGGCAGGACCAGGAAAACCTCTCCTGAGGCTACCCCCATAGTAAGTGCGATCCCCTGTCCAGTGTGGCACAGCTCTGGGGTCACTGGACCACGCTGCCAGTGAGAGTGTTGAGGTCCCGTATCTCCATCCAAGCAGGATGGCCATCTCTGCCATGCTGTGTGGTGAAGAGGAGATGCAGGCTGCCAGAGAGAAGTCTAGAGCTACCACATCTGTCCTCCACTGGGCCCAGATGGCAAGTAGGAACCAGATGGCACAGGCAGGAGCGCCCCGGAGTGGGATGTTCAGGAGCGGTGCTGATGGAGCCACTCAACAGCCCTGCAGGCAGCGTTCCCATTCCTACGCAGACTGTTTCCAGAAAGCCTGCACTGACCTCTCAGGGGAAACTCCTGTCTGAATCAGGGTCCTGCAGCAAAATGTCATGAGCCTCCTTCAAAAATAAGGTTCATGTGAGAGAGGATGAGTTTTGCTACATGAGCCCTTATTCTCCCCCACCCCAGCAGGGGATTGCCATTCTTCCCATGTGCATAAATGTACTATTTCTTTTCCCTGGTGAGAGTCTCTGCCTGGATAAGTCAGCCCCTTTGCACTGGCTGGCAGGCTGGCTGCCACACAGCTGCCACACTCACTATTTTTTTAACCAGTATTGGGAAGACAAACTGAGGCATATGCTGTGTCTGCTGTTTCCTGATCCTTAAGCTGATCTGTAGCCATAACATCAGGGCCTTTAGTATTTTTACTTCTGTATCCAAGAAAACCATGCTGAGTCTGACAAGGAAGCCCTTCTTGACACAGTGCTCTCCAGGAGATGCTGAATATTTTCCAGTGAAGAATAAATCTGGTGAATACCTGGGTTTTGTTGTCCCAAATGAGCTGTGTGTTACAGTGTTGTGGTTTAACCCCAGTCTGCAACTAAGCACCACACAGCCACTTGCTCACCCTCCTGCCCACAGTGGGATGGGAGAGAGAATTGGAAAAAAAAGTAAAACCCATGGGTTGAGATAAAGGCAGTTTAATAGGACAGCAGAGGAAGAGAAAATAATAATAATAGTAATGATGATAAAAGAATATACAAAACAACCAATGCCCATCCAGTCCCCAAGCAGCGATCACTGCCACCCGGCCAACTCCCCCCAGTTTCTATACTGAGCGTGACGCCATATGGTATAGAATAACCCTGTGGCCAGGTTGGGTCAGCTGTCCTGGCTGTGCCCCCTCCCAGCTCCTTGTGCCCCTGGCAGAGCAGGGGAAGCTGAAGAGTCCTTGACTGGTGTCAGCACTGCTCAGCAACAACTGAACCATCAGTGTGTTATCAATGTTATTCTCATCCTAAATCCAAAACACAGCACTATGCCACCTACTAGGAAGAAAATTAACTCTATCTCAGCTGAAACCAGGACAAATGGCCAAATCAAAATAGTTTGCTTGGGGCAGGCAGGAGAAGGGAGGGGTAGAAATGGAAAATCAAGGAACTCAAGTCACAGACCTGAGGGGAATAGTAGTGTTGCCTTTCCCTCCAGTGCCTCAAATTTCCTTCTGAATGCTCTAACTCTGTGCTTCTGGGTAATACAGAGTCAGATCTAATTTAAGATCTAAAGATCTTAAATTTTATCTGAATTATATATGCATGCAACTTTTTGTGTCTCTCACTGTCCAACCGAAAATAAACCTATCTTTTGCACATCTCTGTTATGGACTGAATAGAAGTGAGAAGTTGCTAGAAAGGCCTTAGATCCTTGGACATTTTCAGTATACGGTCTTATAATACCAGACTCACGGTCTGCCTCTTCATGCAAATGTTTATGAAGCATCTAATGTATATCAAAAATGGGTTAGCACAGAGAGATGCATTTCTTTGAGTATGACCTCTTTAGGACTTCTGTCAATGTTTGACTTGGAGGAAATCTTGTTGAAAATGATTGCTTTCAAGCAGCATCCTAGTTGCCCTTCTGCATGTAAGAGAAATGAGGAAGAAGATAATAGGAAAAAGCCAAAAAAAAAATCTAGTACAAACACAGAGCTGTTGAGATCAGGATAAAAGCACTAAGGTGGCATTTTTATGTTGAATTTTGTGAACTTTGGGCTAGAGCTTTCAGAAAATACAGTCCCTCTCTTGGTGATTAAGTTCTGTCCAAAAGGAAAGACGACTTAGTCTGTTCTTTTCAAGATAAGCTACAAATGGTAGTCAGGTGTCCCATCAGTAAGGATGGACACAGACTGTGTACACCAGGCACCACACAAATGAGCACGTTTGCCCCTATTCTAGAAGTGTGAAGATTTGGAGAAGACTTCAGTGTTAGCCTTCCCTGCTCCTGTGAAAACAACTGTGTGTCTTTAATTTTAAAACTGCAGTTATAAAAACTAGACAACCAAATTGTGGTAAAAGTGAATAACTTTAGCATATTATTGACATTCAAACAAAAGCCTAAGCCAAAATTAGGAGTAAAAAATCCATCATCCCATTTCAACACAGCATAAAATGTTCCTTTTTACTTAAATAAGTGGTTATGTTCATTGCAGTTGCTACCTTTTCCTAGTATTGTGCCTTTCTTGACATGCACCTCTCTAATCTAAACCTGAAGCTCTGGAGAGCAGGCAGCAGCAGCAAGTGTGGAGTCTATTTCTAAATACACACACACAAACATGCTAGGACTGAACTGGCTGAAAATAATGTTTCTCCATGTGAAACATCGAGGGAGGAAAGATTGCTTTTAAATGGATTTCTTTTCTCCTTTGGGATCACTCTAACAAACTGTTTTCAGTTCAGGTGGAAAAATTCATCTGCCCTTCATTCCAGTTGGTTTTAATTCCCCCATCACCCGCCACTAGGCAAGTGGCAGATAGGGCAGGACTGGTGAGGAACAGGAAGCAGAGGGCAAGGAAAACACTGATTTTATCCAATACTGCAATTGTTTCCCTAGCCTTGTGCGTGTGTGTGGATGGTTGGTTTGGAAGGCACACCAGAGGGAGGATAAATCAATAAAAGCTGTTCTCACAAGTTTGAAATTAAACATTTATAAAGCACTGACAGAAAGCAGGTTTTGTCTTTACATTTTTTTTTACTAACCAAAAATCAGTGGAAATTTTCATGAGAATTTTTTCAGCTTACAACAAAAGTTTTTTCTTTTTAAATTTCTTTATGGTTCTAGACATGACTTTCAAAACTGACCAGTGATTTTGTTTGGGGAAAGATTTTGATGTGCCTGCAGGGTAACAGTTAAGGAATGATGAATTCACGTACTGTAAATATCCAGATTTTTATTGCTGTCACAAGGCAGATAATTTGATGACTGGTCTTTGTACAGGATAGAAAAACTAATGGAGTCAATATAGCCTTGGAATGCATTTCCTTTAATGTCTGTCAAATGCCAATTAAAACATTTTCATTAATGCTGTAATACCTCTTTTATCATGTAAACTGTATTGTCTACTTCTGATTAACTTAATATGTTCATGAACTAGAAATCCAAGGGGCTGCAGATGAGAAGAACATTGTTTGATGAGCTATCCTTTGAGTCAACCAGTATTATTCCATTGGTAAAAGATGTTGTAAACCAGCAAGAAATAATTTAATGTCTAAAAGCCAAAGGAATGGATGATGTTGTAATTGCAGTTAATAACTCTGGACAAAAGGCCAGCTCCACAACTGCCTTAGGTCTCTACTATGGCTCACCTCTGCATGACACAAAGGGAGAGGCATAACTTTAGGCAACCCTGCCACATGTCAGAATAATTTCACTAAACCAGAGCAAATTGAGAAGGCAGGGGTGTGAGGATGACCCCACCTCTCAGGGCATGAGCTCTGAGCAGTGCAGGAGAGGATTTCTACCACGCATGTGTTTGGCCAGCAAAAATCTGAAGGGAGCATAAAGACCCAGTGCTGAGCTTTCCTCCAAGCAGTAAGGCCCCTGGTGTTAGGCTGGCACTCCATAATGATGTGCAAGGTGGAGTTGCTTGACCTGGTCCTGAGCAAGAAAGCTTCAGGAGGGGGAGTATTAGCACTCCAAGCCATGGAGAGGCAGGACACCATGTTCTCCGACTTGCCCTTGCTCTCTGGTGTTTCTGAACTGTGCCACCTGAGCTTCGTTTCTGTTGCTCTTGGCACAGGAGCATGTTAGTTAAGCACTTGCAGCTCTAACCTGAATAACTGCATGCTGAGGGTTTCTGCAAACCAGCTATGTGTGAGGGAGGAAGCACTGATAAGAGAAGCGAAGGAAGAAGGGTGAGCTTTGGCCGTGCTGCCTACCAAATATGCTAAGGAAGCATCCCAAATCAGACAGAAGGATGTACAGCATAAATTGCTCTTGTCATCCCGTGTACTACTTGCTGCCTCAAGGAGCAGAGTTGCTTTTGTTTTGATCCTGTTTTATAGAAAACATGGTGTTCAGTATGCCCAACTGAATTTGAGAGAATTTGGACTAACCATTGTTTTTTTTCAAAAAAAACTATTTATTGAAGTTGGAATATCACTCTTACTTCTGAGAAGAAATGGCTGAAGAATGAGCATCTCAAAAGGGGATATTCTAAGGCTGCCTTAGGAAAGAAAAGTAATGCCTTGGAGAAAGGAATTGTATGCTTCTTATTTTTGGGAAAGGTACTTTAAATGTACGATAGATGGGTAATAATACAGGTACTCATTGTAAGAAGATCTTGGATAGCTCATCAGTTGATTTAATTCAAAACAACTGTAGCATTTTCACTTTCTTCTGTTTATACCAGCTGAAGACCAGGTCTCCTGACCTTGCTAAGTGGATACGAATATGTGTTTGCAGAACAGCAATGCTTTAGATTTTATTTTGACAACAGAAGTTGTAAGACATATCAGCATCAGGATGAAAAGCGCCCTACTCAGGCTTGTTGATCAAAAAAAAGGTTTTCACTGGATACCAAAGTAAAAGATGAATCCTTGAGGCATCTGGTTACACATAAGAAAATAACATCCTGTGACTCAATTCCTTTGACTTTCAAATATCCACCCAGGTAAAAAGCATACCCAAATTTACTTTCATTGGCTCTGCTGCTCTTGATGTTCTGGCTGTAAGACTGTATGTGCATTCTTTTAAATATTGTATCTCCCCTATTTAAATTTAAGCCCTGGGTTTGGATTCATATAGGTTGAAATGCACTTACATTTATGATAGAGAAAACAGCTGTGTTAATGGATCTATTATAGAGTTTAAAGACAAACTGTACAGACAAGTGAGGAAGAGCATAGAAGTTGAAGGGTTAAGTGATGATATGAGCAGAAACTAAGCTTGAAATTGGAGCTGTTATAAATTGAGAAAACAACATAGCTCCGGGGTGTTTTATGACTTGAAAAGCTATTCATTCTTTACATAACATTACCATTAGTTACCTATGTAGGTTGTATTAAAATAAAGCCGAGAGTTAACTGAACCTTACATTTTATAGGTGCACGTTTAATTAAATTGTATGTTTTATCTGTAGTAATAAAGTACAAGACTCATCTGAGTTAACACACAGTTTTACAGTTTTAAGGTCTGAAACGTCTCCAGCATCTCCATTCAGGGCTGTTTGGTATATGAGCCATAACACCCACTGGGGGAAAGTGCTAATCTCCAAACCTTTTCATTTGCAGCTAGAAAGCTATCCTGCTCATCACGATGCTGTATTAAGCAAGTAAATAAAACGGCTTCCTGTTCTGGAATAAAGTGAACCTACAAACTCAAAAGAGAATCCTAATTATCATAGAGCACTCAACTTTGCATCTGATTTAAATCTAAAAGCACCAACACAGGATAGCGCTATAAAAATGTATTCAAGCCATGCTGAAGGACACACAACTGTTTCCTGTTGATGTTGGAGGACAGAGGAGGACACTTTTACATAAGGCAACATCACACGAGAAACCTCATTTAACCATCTGCAGTGTTATTGCAATGTTTGGTTTCTAGCCTTTGTTGACAGTGAAAAATCTTTCACGTTCCCCACTATTACAACAGCCTTACAAGCACTTTATTTCTCCTGTAATCCAGGAAAAGGCCTGGTTCAGTATGTCCTGCTACTTCAGTTTTGTCTGCAGAAGAACTGAGCTTGCTCAATGTGTACTTTTAGACTGTGATTTCGCAAACTAAATTTCCAAAACTTTAGAAGGAAAACCAATGACCCGACCTGTCACTGCTCCCTTATATTAGCGCAGTCACTTGTCCCCTTACTAAAAAGGCTTCAATCCAGTTCCCACTCAAACCAGCACAGAGCCCCTCTCCGGGGGGGTTGCTAATGAGGTTGTCTCCGTTTGGCAAAGATCTGCATTCAGCTCTGCAAGCAGTCCAGTGACATTGCTGTGTTTAAAAGGAGGGGGCTGGGAAGTTGTGTGCAATATCACTGCTATGTTCACCCTGCACGTTGGAGGAGCCTGAGCTGGGCAGACACCCACCAGCCCCTGTCTAACCATGCCTCTGGCTGCAGCTCAGAAACAACGCCTGCTCCCGTCTCCAAGAAAGGTTTAAAACTGGAACATCTGCTGGTGGGCAGTTATATTATGTGGAGGCCAGTGCTATGCCTAGTCCATCCAGGCTGCATGACAGACAGCTGGGATGCACCAAGTATAATGAACAGCTCAATTTTAAGAACGCACTGGGGTTTGGCCTATTTTTGCTTGTGCATAAATGAGTCAGGACTTATGAATGGATTCAGGTCACTGTCAGTCCATCCTGGCAGATGACTCTATGTGATGCATCCCTTGTGCTCTGGCAACAGAAACTGTATGAAACTTTTATGGTAGACTCAGATATGGTTGAAAGTTATTTACCTTTGACTTAGCCAAACCAGTGTCAATAAGGAATGATCTGAACAAAACAGACCAAGAAACCTTTCTGCTGAAATTGGGCACAGATTTTTTTGCAGTACTTTAGTGTCCATGAAAACTCAGAAAGATTTTCTTGTCCACTTCCGTTGTTGAGGTCCAAGTTGATTTATAGTGACAAGCCATCTGAAACCAATTTATCTCATTTTCTCTACAGGGTTTGCTGCATTTTGGATGTTCTCTTACTGAGCTGGGAGAGAAAGGAGGAAATAACTTTTTTTGGTTTTATTGCTATCTTACAATGAATTTTCCAACTATGATGGATTTGCAGTGGATTCTCAGCACTCATATAGCTGCTGAGTTCCCCAGAAGACATTGGAGCCAACAAAAACCTCTGTAGAAAGGAATTGCTACCTGTAGCCTGGAGATTACTAATCCTTGATTAGTAATGGTAATGATTTGTGTTCATCAGAGGGCAGGACACATCTATCATACAGATAATGCTGTATGATAGATAAATACAATCTATTCTTCTCTAAAACACTGCTTGTAGATGTGAAAGAGATTGTTGAAGATTCTGTGTTCTGGAAAGCTTGGGCAGACATCTCTAGCTGAAGCATAAGCCTTAGTCCCTCAAATACAAGTTTCTGTTGCTTAAAAATGTTTACTGCATAGGTATGCAAAAATGTGTAAGACTACGCCTGCGATTGTAATATACAGTGGAAATATAGCTTTTGATAACTCTTTCTAAGGTTATTAGCTTTGTGAATTCTTAGATAAACAAAACTTTAAGCTGACTCCTAAACAACTATCTTTTATTAGCAAGCAACACTTTGCACAATCATTCCCAAGAGAAACAGTATTACGTTGGTAACAGGAAATCACGAGTCATTTATGCTAAGGTTTCGCCCTTGACTGTAAATGCCCTTTGAGCAAGGATAGTATTCTTTCATCGCTCTGTAATACCACCCTAGGTTTGAACTGGAGACTTTGTGTGTTACAGTAATGTATGCCTGTAATAATGCATTGCATCGACATTTACTGGGCAAATTTACATCTGGGATTTGCATGTTTTTCTGTTTAGTTTACTCCCCAGAAGAAGAGAGGAAGCAAAGATCATTTGAAGAAGAAATATTTTGTTATCATGCCTGACCAGCCTGCCTGCTCTCTATGATGAGATCACTGGCTGCATGATGAAAGGGAGAGCAGTGGGTGTTGTATACCTTGACTTTAGCGAGGTCTTTGATACCATTTCCTGCAGTTTTCTTGCTGCCAAATTGGTGAGATCTGGATTGAATAAATGGACAATAAGGTGGGCAGAAATTTGGCCGGACGGCTGGGCTCAAAGGGTGGTGATCAGCAGTACAAAGTCCAGCTGGCAGCTGATTACTAGTGGCATGCCTCAGGGATCGATACTACAGCCAAGACTGTTAATGGCTTTATTTACAATGTGGACATTTCGACTGAGTGCATGCTCAACATGTCCCTTCCAGCATAAATTATTCTATGGCTATTTTCATCTGGTGATTCACAAAATAGGTAGGATTGAGCACAAGCAGATGTAAGACACAGTTAATGTGCTAAGTCTCCTTGCATGTAAGGAGCACTTATTCCAGAATTGTGCTTGATAGGGTGTAAATGTGGATTCAATAGCACGCTGACTTCATCTGAACCATAGCATGAAGGAAGCGGTGTAGGACCAGGCTGGAAAATTCTGTCCTAAGTTGGTATTACTCCTGTTGGCTGAGTTATTACCCCTGGGACTGCCTCTTATGTGTAAAAAGAATCAGTAAATAATGGTATTTTCTCTTTAATCTGAAGTGGCAAGAGTAGACAAGGTGGGTAGCCTTAGTGTCACTTCAGATGCTATTTTCCTGTGGTTCAGCATCACTGCCAGAGCTGTGCTTACTCTTTCGCTGGCCAATGCATATTTCTCTAGGACCTGCTCCAAAACCTAGATCTGCCATTCTTTCTCAGGACAAAAGTGGTATAAATACCACTGTTGTGTGCATTTGTATCACAAAAAAAAATACTGCCCTGTGGTAGACAAGCAGTTTAGTATTTGCCTGGAGAAGACAAACTTTCAATGTCCAGAAAAAAGGTGGCAGCCGGTTCATGTTTTTAATGGTTTGAGGTTTGGAACTTTTTATTGGTGTTTTTTGTGGACCTCTGTATTTTATCCTTGAAGCAATGTATGATTTAGGGGGGAAAAAAAAAATCCCTTGGCATTTTATCCATTGGCTAGTTATTTCTAGACACCTATTCCCACCTGCTGTTTTATAAACTACAGATTTAAAACACTTCAAATAGACCACAAGACACTCATCTTCCTATTCTGCTGTTCACATCTTCTGTTTTCAGTGTGCCTCATGTATGTGATATGAGTCATTTCTGTCACTTTTACACTTCCTGACTACCAGCAGTTTGGGATAAGTCTTTTTTATTTTTTCCTCTCTGCTGACATTTTCTTTGGGAATAAGGGGCAGGGAAATATTTTGAAGTAAATTTAGTGTTTTAAAAGGTTGCTAAAACAGTGTGGAAACTTCTCAGTGAAGTCTGAAAAGGCACAAATTTAATCTATTTCCTGCTGGGGTTCTTCTATCCTGACATGAAAGGAGTAAAAGGGCTTTTCATTTTCCATACCATCCAGGTTTCTTCACCCCACCTTTTCCTTGTCTTTGCCCTTCCAGGTTTTATTCCTGCTGTTTCTATTCTCTTATTTCTTACTCATTTCTTCCTCCCACCTATTCTGCCTCCCCCATGTACCTTTCCTCCATCTGCATTCCATGCTCCATCTCAATTTTTCATCTTCTTTCTGATTTCAACCTTCTACCTGTTCCTAATTCTTTTCTATCTTGGGATATCCTTGGGAACAAGGATCTAAATTATATGCCAATCATCATATTGTAGAACCATCTTGTCCTTGATGGCTACAGGCAAAAAACCCCAGTACTGAAGTGCTCTTCTCTTCCAGTTGGAATATTTTTCCCCTAGACATCTTCTACACTTTTGGTTACATTTTTGGACAGAGGTAAGAAAAAAGCGAACAGATATAATCTACAACATAAAAAAAGTTACCATTGATATAAAAATGGTACTGCCCCAAATATACAAATCCACAGGGTCAAAATCTTGACTTCTTGTTCAGCTTTTCATGCTCGTTTTCAAGTACAGCTGCTACTGAGATGAGTCTGGAACACAAAACCCACAGCAAAGGACAGACACAATTAATCTCAAAAACAGTGCAAGGCTGCCATATTTGTAAATCCTTATGACAGACAGTAAAATATACATTTTATCACTCCAGACTTAGTCAGCCATTTTGTTTCATTTCTACAGAAACAGTCCGCAGCAATGATGATTATCACTTGTGTGATGTCAGAGAGAGAGCGAGCACATTAAGCACAAACACTTAGCATCCACCTGGAGAACATTACATCTTAAGAAGTGTTGGTTTGTCACATCTGATAATGTCCAAGTCTTCTACAAGCTAGTTAAGTAATGCTCAGTGCTATTTCAGAGCAACTCTTCTTTCTGTAAAAAGTACTTGCGTTATCATTTCCTTCCCCATTCCTATTTTAACATATACATTTTTAAAAAGAGCAAGATTGGGGGTTTCTTATTTTCCTTAAACCATGATTTATATTCTCAGGTGTGGGGGGGGTGAGTCATTTCTTCTTGTGGAGGCAGAAAATCAATAATCACCTTCAAAAAGAATGCATGTCAGAACCTGACAGAGTAAAATGTATCCCTACCACGCATACGCCTCAGAGAGATTCCACAACTCTACTACTGTCCCTTGTAACCTTAAAAAAAAGAAAAGAAAAAAAAAAAAAGAGAAAAAGAAAAAGAAGAGAAAGACTGAAATCCAGAGATTCTCACTCTGAATACTGGACTTCTGATGTACTTTGAAGGCAGCAATTCATTAAGTGTGCCATTCTGGTACTGGAACAACCTATAAAACATTTACATTTTCTAGAAGCATTTGTCATGAAATGAGACAGGAACAATGAAATATGCCCGTTTTTAGAATGCCCTAGATGATCAGTTTCCACTTCAATGCTCAACCACAGCCAAGTTTTATGGTACAGATGGTGCTGCCTCAAATAAGGACTTCCCAAAAAGACAAAGATCTATGACTGGACTGGATAAAGGACCTTCCACCCACAACTTCCATTTGCCAGGATAGGAACTTCAGGATTTCAGCTGGACTTTAGCAATTGATGCTAAACACTCTTCAGGATCATTTCAGTCATGTTGTTGATCTAAATAAATCAAATAAGTAGGTAAGCTATGCAACTTAAAACGTTTTTATCAGGAGAGTTCCTTATAAACATTTTTCAAAAAAGTCTGTTTTAATAACTGCAGGAGCTTAGGGGGACTTTTACTAAAACAGTTGTACTTTTATGAGCTTGAGGAAGGGAAGGGGGATTTAACTGCCTCTCCTTCAACATGCACTCGTACTGAGCCCAGCAAAGCTCATTGTTTCACTGCTCAGAGGTAGGTACATACTTGTGAGCAGATGCTGCTCTTTTCAGTGGGTTTATTCAAGTGCTTGGAGTTGTGCACTTCATTAAATGCTTTCCTGAATCAAAACGCTGAGATGACATTCTTTTGGTTGACTCGGTCATTTCCTATTTGGCTGCACTCCTCCTTACAAAAATGATTGGGTTTGCTCTCCAATGTCTCAGCAAGCACTCAGAAATGTCTCCATAAATCTTTGGATGCCAATACAAATGCCCAAAGTGGCAAAACAAAGGTACCCCATAGCACTTTAGATTGGCATTTTTACTTTTATTGACAAAACCTTGTTCTTTTCGTCAACTGCATTTGTTCATTTTGATTTATTTATATATGCACAGCTTTTAGCATCACAGCAAAATATGATTTACAAAGTCAGATTCAACTAACAGTAGATGGGAATATCTAGAAAGCAGGAGCACTGTTCAAAGCACTGATTTTAAAAGATTCATTAGTTGTGAAATATATTCATTCTTCTTGGCTTGTATCCGTTTGTCTGTTCACTTCTGTTGTTTAGCCCAACACAGCACTTGCTTCAGTGTGAACTCAGTCTGCCCTAAAGAAAAAAAACCCTGATCGCTCTAAATCATATCTCAGTAACAGTAAGAGATAATATCTTCAGTTAGTTATGCCTGCAAAAATGTCTGGGCCAACAGGACTGCCAAGGCTCATAAAACTCTAGCGTCACTACCAATTTATTGGCATGAATCTATCATATCTTCCTTTGATGTTTACTGGCTCATGCCAACATTAACTTCCTGTGATTTTAACTCTCTGTGTGTGCTTGGGCATCTTTTGGTAGTGGATATTTTTGGTTTGTTGTGTTTATGTCTTTTTATAAGGAAATTGATGTACAAGATTTTCTTCAAATTTGGTGTTCTGAAAAAGGGAGGGTCTGCTCAGGGTAGTAAGCTCTTTTCATTTTGAATATTGAGATTAATGTGGACTTGAGCCTAAAAAGATATGCTCCAATGTTTTCTTACTTGACAACTAATGTTTAGATATCATTACTTCAGATAGTCTTCCTTTTTCTTAAAAGGCATTGAATCTCCTGCTATGATGAAACCCAGCTCTTTAGAGTACAAAACATAATCAGCCACTTTCCATTACTATATTGTATGACAGTATGACTTCATTCCTAACACAATTCACTTAAATTGAACATTTTGGCAAGTGTGTGCATGAGACTAAAGGAGCAGAACTTCTATTAAATCACATCCTGAAACAATAAGAGATTGTGTTGCAGATCTAGCTATGCAGAAGTTTCCAGCTCTGCTCATAACTTACCAGACATTATAGGAGCCATTAGGAAGGTACACCCAGCAAAAGACTGAAAAGCACTTCACAATATAGCCAGAAATGACACACATAGATAAACAATTTGATTTGTGGTGAAGAGGTTTATGTAGCACTGCTACCTAGTCAATGGGGGTCAGTAAACACATCCTCTTGTAGTAATTCCAGTGACACTGATGAGAGGAAAGGAACAATTCCTTAGTGAAAGACGCCTTTTTCTTCTACTCTGCTGTGCTCATATACCATTTTCCTTAGGATAAGTGACAAACACAAAATGTGATTCTTTCTGCAGGCTGCAAACTGTGCAGGCACTGTGGGAGTTTTAGGAATGATTTGTGTGTGTGAATGTGTTACTGGTTGCTATATAGTAATGAAGACAGGTCAAAGAACTTCTCCTAGCACTTGGCATAAGTTCTTATGAGTGTCTCAGGAATCTCCATTAACAAATTCAGAGCAGTGTCTGAGATCTGCATCTCCTGACTAAACACAGGGGTACTCATGCAGCAGAATGCTGATGAGGACGGAGCAAGATTGTCAACCACAGACTTCAGCTCCAAGCCAAAGGAACACTGGGATAACTTTTAAGATATGTTGGGTTTAGGGACAAATTCTAGAACTTGAGAAAATATTCTGTGGAAAGTCAGAGTAACTAAAACCTGCATCAGTATTCACATTTCACCTTGCACTTTCTTTTGCATCTTCTCATTGGGCTTGTCTGTTCTAGATCTAACAGCTTTGACTAGGATAGTTTCAACTTGAATTAAGCCAACATTAGACCGATCACAGGGAAGAAATATTCCATGTGAAACATTAGATGTGAGGCTTTCTGTACTTTGGTGGTAGAGATCAGTTATTAGCACTAACCTGAAAACATTACTGGTTCCCTACAGCATCTAAAAAACAAAGCAAAAAAAAAAAAAAAAACATGACAAAACTGATTCTGTTCTGCAGACCTTGATTTTGGAATGAGCTTCACTGATTTTCTGAGACTACACATACAATGCAATATGCTCAAAACATGGGATGATGAAGCTCTGAGTGCCATGGGAAGATAAGCTTATTTCACATTCAGTACTATTTCCTCTTTTCTTGGCTTCCTGATTTCTTTTCAAAGACCTATTCAAAGAAAAGAAGAAAAAAAACCCTAAAATCTAACACTGGTGGTGCCAACTGGGTTGATAAATCAATAAAGGACTTACTTAAATTCTATTGACACAAATCTGAATTGGGTAATATAACAAAGTACAAAAAATATTTCAAACCTCTGACCAGAAAAAACTCTTAAAACATGCCAGAATTTAATAACTTTGAATAATCTCATGTTTAAATGCATGTTTGAATACTCATGAAGTCAGAGATTACACAGGGCAAAAAACAACCCCAAATAAAATCAGAAAATGTCTTACCAAAATTCGAACAGGAATTTACATTCCAAATATAAACAAAGAAATATCTAAGTAGGTAATTGTTGACCTGCAACAAGTAACAAAATAGCTGCAAAAGCAATGGGCAATACCAACTACCACCCTGCTTTGGGTGGAACAGGGATCCAGTTTGACCTCCCATGCATTCAATGTCACTGAGTAGCTTTGACTTTTTGTTTTTTTTCTTCTACCATCGAGATCCAATGAAAAAATAAGGATAGACTCAGTCTGTGGGCATCTGGAGTCTACCACTTTGCCTACTTGGAATTTGAAAGAAAGAGAAACCAATGTTGGTTGCAGAGCTGCAGCAACCAGTCCCATTCCCTAGACAAGAGGGAATCATCTCCTTCAGACACAGATTCTTCTTACTACTTCCCGAGAGCAACCTTGTGTAGGTGCTCCTTCCTGCACCACACTGCTGTTCAGAACTGAGCCTTCAAGACTTCAAGAGCTAAATTTGCTGCTGGTGAAGCTCCTGCCAATATGCATCAGCTTGTCCTCTAGCCCACTAGATCTCATGTCCATAGTGGTACACAACAGAGCAAGAACCCAAGATGACCTTTCAAACAGTAAAGCCCTCTGAAAGTGCAGTGAGGTCAGAAAGACCTAAGGGTACCAAACCTTAGAGGACCTAAAATGCCAAAAAGTGGTATTACCACCGCTTACCATGACCTTTGCTAGCTTCTGCAGTAGTCAGGCCTTGAGCCAACAAAGTACTTGTATAGCTGTTTAACTTCAAGCACACAAGCAGCCACACTGCAGTCAGTAGGATTATTCATATATTAAATATTGACTACAGTAAATGTTTCACTGGCTCAGAGCCAACAGACAGTTGTTTGTCACAAAGGGCTATTCCTTTAAAGAAAGCAACTGCATTGAGCAGGAAAAGAAAAGGGCCGCTTTGGGAAAAAGGAAGGTAGAAATCTATGTGAATGTAGAAAAGGGTGTGTTTGACTACCTTGGCTGATCCAATAATTTCTTTTAGGGTGGGTTAACTACCCAGGACTAACTTACAGATGGCTCTGTTATAGTCCTCATCTGCCCACCGGAAGCATGAAATGCCTTTACTAAAGAGTTAGTGGTGTCTAATGACCTCAAAAATCCTGGGGCTGTGTCACCTGGGCCAATGGGCTGTTTTCCATCCATTCCTGCCATAAAGGAGAGCAAAAAGTGCTAAAGTTTGTCTGGGCATTTCTTGTGTTTTAGTTTTCTAGTGTAGTAACCTATATTTAACTTTAACTTTTAAAATTAAAAGCCTGATCTTTTCAGTTCCTATTTCTACTAACAGTCCCTATTCATTTAAATAAATATACAGATGGAAAGCTATTTTCAGAAGTGCTCAGCATTGGCTTATATTCTGTGGAAGTCAGCAGTAAAAATCCTACTGATCTTTACTGGGGAGTAGAACTACGTCAACTCTGGACAGTTTTGAAAAGCACAACTTAAGTGTCATTTTGACTAAATTCTGCCCAGGTATAATCATGAAGAAATTAAGTCAAAACATTTAATTAACTATGTCACCATATCTTCAGTCCACATTTTTTCCTTAACATGGGTGCCTTGCCTGCACAGGCAGAGACATACCACAGAAGTCAAATACTTCCTACAGATACCATTGCATAATTCAAGCTGCTGTTATGACAAGTTATGTAGCTCACAAAGTTTACCTGAAACGTGTTTGAAATATACCAGCCATTTGCATCCTTGCTGCTACACATCACTCCTTTCCTTTTTCTTTTTGGAATGCAGACATCTGAAGAAATTTAGGTAATTTATACATAAGCTTGAGCAATACACCATTAACATCCGATTAAAGACAGTAGATGACGCAGTTTTGCAAGAACAGAAAAAAGCATCCTTAGTCATAGTAATTCCCATTTATACCTTTATATCTATATTCATAGGTATAGATATGTACATGGACATATGTATTGTGATAATTTCAGCACACTGGTTTTTAATGCCTCTTTCCCACAAGATTCAGGATGTTTCCTGAAGAATGAGGCTGTGGTTCCATGATAATTAAAGCCTACATAGTTTGGGATGTCTTCACAAACAAATCTTACCAAAAAATGTGTGCTTCAGCCAAATCAGTTCTGAAGGGACTCAGTACCGATGTACTGATGCTAGAGTAAGATAGAAGGTGGAAGAGCTTCGCTGAAGGCAGAGGCATGGGTGACCCTAACACAGGTTGGTTTAAATGGCTGTGGAATTGCACCAGAACATCTTCAGAATGTCTTGATGTGAACTGGAGACTGTAGGATTGTTCCCTTCAAATTCTGTCCAGTATCTGCTAGTTAATAGAAAGGCTTTTGCTGATCATGATGAGACCTGGATCAGCCTGCGGACATGTAATAAGAACAATAAATGTCCTACTTTCTTAAGCATTTTTCATAAGATTAAGTGATCAGTGGTGGTTCAGCCAGTTTTGAATGTCACCAGTGCTGCTGCAATGCTAATGTGTTGCTTCCACCAGCCCACATGATTAATGGGGGTCAGGGTTGTTTTCCTCATCTAGACGTATAGTTACATCAACAACTACCTTAACAGATATATAGTTATAAAATACACCATATTATATATCATATACATCATATTATATATAAGTGTATCATATATATATATATATTTAACATAGTTATGTAATATATCTATACCCAAATAGCTTTTGGGTATAGATACAATGTTTAAGTGCCAGGAGAAGGGAAAAGGAATAGTTACTTTCACAGTGTGACAGTAAGAGCTGCACTACATCTGGTGTAAAAAGCGTAAGAAGGGAAACGGAACAACTTAGAAATCAGACCCCCCAATGTTGGATTTATCTGCTGAATTTCCTGGGGAAAAAAAAATATATTCATTTGAGACTTTCATTTGAGGCTGAACATCTGTTTATTATTCTGAATATATTTAGGATTATAGCAATGGTTTGGTAGAGATATGTCTATTATGATAGAAATATTTGCCCATTATGTTTTGAGATGCTGCTAATTCCAGTAGAACTTTTCACTAACTTTCTCTGCCATAAGAATTTCTCCTTCTCTCTCTGAAAGCTGAACTGGTACAAGGTTTCTTGAATGTATTATGTTCAAAATTCAGAGCAAATGACAGATATATTTGCCACCTCAGCCAGGCTGTACAACCAACACCACCTCCTAAAAATGTGGGTTTGTGGCTTTTAATTTGAAAAACAATTGAGGCTCCATTTGGGGCAATGAATGTGTAAGTAAAATATGTCAGGGGATGTATTTGAAATAGCCTCAGTGATTTCAGAGTAGTTTCTCACATTTCAAAAGTGACTTTAACGGAGATTAAGTCAAATTCAAACAAATCACTTTTGAAAATAGAACTTAGCGAGCTTTAACTGGATATTAGCTTTTACAGCTTGATCTGATTCCTTCTGTCGTTATGTAGTGCAGTAGCTCACAATAAACTGAACGGAGAGTTAGTTCCGGGGGAGGTCTTTCTTTTGTGTACAAAGATAGGCTTTCTTATGCAGGTGTCAGAATCTGTTCTCTCTCCTGCACTGTGTTGATATTTTGAAAAAAAAAAAGAAAAATAGGTGGTTCTTCAGATGTCTAACATGACACTGATCCTCTTTAACTCTGCGTATTTCCATGCTAATATAAAAGCAGCCACATCACTTTCAACGCTTCACTAGCAGCTCATAAAAAAGTTGCAAGGAATAGTGGCAGCATCTCTGTTACGATGAATATTTTGACGTTCATACCTCTGCCGACGGCTGCCGGAACGGACACGCTGTGAGCTGCAGAGGTGCTGGGTGCCTGGGACCCAGCCCCAGCCCGAAGGCAGGGAAGGGGCTGCCCTGCAGCCCTCCGGCCCCGCCGGGTGCCGAGGCGGGAGGCACAGCCTGCACAAGCCCTCCGCACCCGGCCTGAGCGGGTTTGGATGCTGGATCTCTGCGTTAACAGCTGATGAGCTTTGCTCTACCTTGCCGGTATGCAAAGTCTAGTTGTATAGTCTTTTTCAATGGAACCAGCGTTGTCTGTACCAATGGGCGCCGTTCGCAAATCCTGCTACGGAGGAAGGGAATTTCACCTACTCTCCTACTCTCAGTGTGTTTTTGTGTCTCTGCTGTGAGTCAGGGAAAGATATGTCCATTTTTTGTGTGTGTAAAGGAATAAGGCAGATGTATGCCAGATCAGCTTGAACAAATATTTTTAAACCCTTTTGCTGAGAGAAATTGCGGGGTGATTACAAAACACAGAGGATCTGAGGATGGCATTATTCTTGTATACAGAACAGCCTGCCGTTCTTCCCTGCAATCCCTCACCCCCCCCTTCTTCAACACAAAACCATCCATTACAAAGCTCCTGCAGTCACTGATTTATGTGCTTGTGATCAAACTTTCCTGCTTCTTAATACTGTGAGCATTTTATAAAAGATGGTTGCAATTCCTGGATGGACTGAGCGTGTCTGTTCCTGTGCTGTGGTGCAGCTGCTTTATTATGCTCCTGGCCTCTCATCAGTGATTTCAGTCTTACTATGAGACTCTGCAGAAATTAATCTCTTGGAAGAGTTCATCTGTATTTTGATGATCACCTAATCTGCATAGCTGCACTGTGTACTATGCTTTGTGATAACAGCCCATGATACCAAAATCCTGATAGCTACCCTACAGCCATTTTCGAGGCCGCGTGAGATGACACCGGTCCTCGTCCCCGAACAACATCAACAGTCTCACCAAGCAATCTGATCTGTACTTTCTCATGTGTGCACATTAGCCTAGACTTATTATTTTGAGCCCCAGCTAATATATGAGAAGATGCTTCACGTTCTGCCGTAGCGTGCAAAGTTCTGAGGGGGGTGCCGAGTCAGCTCGCCTGGCAAATGTGAATTACAGCTACAGGCAGGGTCCATACCAGGACTCAGCAAAGGACGTAATATTTTGAAGCTTCCTCCTCTTCCCCCTTCTTACATTTTATTCTGCAAAATAAATTTACTTCTGGATGATAACCATAGGAGGCAGTAGCAACCTCTGCAGCATGTACAAATATAGGAAGCCAACAAGAAGCAGTACTTCTAATTTATAACTAATATGTTTCCTTTATTTTCAGGTCTACCACTTGGCTTGAACTGCAGATCCTGAGGGGGAAAAAAAACCCAAACCTAGCAGGTTTTGGTAATAGGAATGAAGGGAGATTTCTGTTTTCTTTCCACTTTGTTTCCACTTTAATAACAACCTCGCACTTACAGGCACTGCACAGGCTACTCCATGACACTCTTTCACAGTCACCTAATAGGAATTTACAAACGTCGAGCTGAAAGCACTACAGAGGCACACTTCAGCCTCTCCCCCCGCTCCTCCCAGCACAAACGCTGCTGCAGCATCACACTGGGAATGCAAACCTACCGGCGCTGTGGAGGGTGACAGTAGTTGTCAGAGTGAAAGCCCCAGTCGCTTACAGAGAGAGCGTCTGGGGTTAGGGCAGCGTCACCGTTGTTTGTAGCTCCCATTTCCATCCCTCCAGCTGGAGCCACGGTCCTTCAGGTAATGCTTTTAGTCTTTCGGATGACCGTACAGGGAGTAAAGAGACAGAAACCTGTGGCATCTTCACAGCCAGCTGCTGCCGAAGTCATTGCACCCGTGTAACAGTTTCTGGGATTGGGTGCTCTTTGTCCACATCTGAAGTGCAGGCTTATGGCTCGAGAGACTTCCTTGTCACCTATGGAGTGTCAGTGGAGTTGTGCTCCAGCTGAATTCATCATTTTGTAACATAAAGGCCTCAGACTTCATTTCCTCTGAACAGTCTCTGTTGACTGCTTCAGATTTTCACAGCCTTCAGAAAAGCTGCTGTATTTTTTTTCTCCAGGGGCAGTTGAGGAAGGGATAAATTATGTGGTAAGTTATGCATCCTACAAGCAAGTTGAGGAATGGGGTTGCTTCTGTTAAAGTTTCTTGACAAATAGCTGTTCTGTATTAAGTGGGGTCAGCTACAGTTCTTAAATGCACTGGGTTTAATCTCACTATTGCAAACTAGCTGGGACTTTCAAAACTGAGTCGAGCATCGTCTTTCTAGCAGCAGGTGGTAGGATGGGTCTCTGAGCATCCCAACCTGCTATGCTAGCAATTAAGCAGCTATTTCAGGATCTGAGACACTATGCTGAGAGAATCAAAACAACAATGTATTTTCTCATTCTGTACAAATGTCTTCATTTAACTGAACTCAGAATCTAAGATCTATTCTATATATATACATACATACATACTATCTGCTAAATTTCCTGTTTCTATTTTTTATTTCAGTTCCAAGACAGTATTGAAAGAAAGCACCGTGTCTAACTTTGTACGGACATCTCCTTTTGCCCAGCTAGCGACCTCTTTTTTATCTTAGGGTCTATTCAGTCATCCATGGAAGGCTTGTGTGGCCTGGAAAAAGTGGATGCCAATTAAAAAATACCAAGATTTTTGTGTAGTAACTTCACTACCTCCAAGTACAGTTCATCAATTTATCAGCAGTGCCCTTCTCTCCTGTACAAAGTCTGTAAGGTATATATTGCTATGTTCAATCTCGTACTATGGAAAAGGAGGTAACAAGAGCCCAAAAGGTGAGAGGAGTTCTCGGGGATTCCTGGTCTTTGGGGAGGACTGGACAGACGTCAGACAGCAGGACAGCTCTGGGCAAAGCTACAGAAGAGCAAGATCCCGTGGAGGGGAACCTGACACGGACGAAGATCAAGAACGTGCCTGCAGAGAGAGGGGAAAAGCATAGGGGAAACACAGGACGGGATAAAGATAAAGGTAAACCCTTGAAAGAGGGGAAAAAAAAAAAACAACTTAATGACTTTGAATAGTGCTAAAAAAAGCTTACTAGTGTGCTCAGAGATGGAGTGAAATCAAATACATCCTGTTAGTTGCCTCTGGTTTTGTTATATAGTAATGATTTGGGATATTCACACCACATAAAACAACAAGCAATGTTGTTTTATCTGGGAGGACAAATCACAGTAGAACAAGCTGCTGAAAAGAGGCCAAGTGGACCATAACCATCTCATCTGGTGGCCTTTATAACATGCAAAAAGCACATCATATCTTTCAGTTACAGGGGTGCAAATAGCTAGATGTCATTTGCATAGTTGCTCTGGAGTTCCTGTGGAACTAGACGGTCTCAAAGGTTTGCTTTAATCATTCAGGAATGCCGACTGTTCTCTGAGCAACGCCAAACATGACTTGCCTGAAAAGAAATTGGCCTGTTGTACTGTAGGGTGACATTTTTATTTGTTGGGAGAAGCATGTTGGCATTGAGATGTTTGTATATATGACGGTGAGGAAAAACAACACCACAAATTCTGCACCTGCAATACTTTACTAGTAAATTGACCACACAAGGCATGAGGCCAAAAACATCTGGGAAGAGTCAGTGCATGCAGTGGAAAAAAAAGGAGTAAGTGTTAAAACCTGATTCTGCTAGGAATATTTGCATTATGCAGTAATTGGGTTAAAAAAAATCAGGGGTACAGAATCAAATGAAGAAACAGCCACCCTGAAGGTCTCCTCTCCACTGACACCATCAGCAAGCAGCAACAGCTTCTGTCAGGAAAGGGAGAAGCCATAATAACACCGATTTTTTTTTGGTGCAGTGTGATGCCCATGTTTGTTCACATCCTAATCCCTGGAGCAATTACTGTTGCTCGCATCTCCACTTTATTTCCGTGGCTGAGCGCTCCTGGGATTTTGGACTGCGATTTCATTATTTGCTTGGGTCTGCCATTTGTATTGTGTACCTGCTCCAGCAGATATCATCAACTCTTAATACTCCTGTGCTATGCAGAACAAATCATTTGCATTTGAGTAGGTCGCTATGGCTACTGGCTACCTAACTGTGTACTGCATCTTTAAAAGCCAAAAACTGAAGGTGCTTTGCAGAATTCAGACAAGGATCAACTGTTCACTATTTGAAATCATATCCGCACCCATTGTGGCTAACAGCACGTACTTGTGTAGGGTTGATTAGGTACAATCTCTCTCTTCCTATTTTGGATTAATGTTTAGCACTGCAGGCTGACTCCAAAGCAAAAAAAAAAAAAAAAAAGGTCTCTGGAGGACACTTGCATGACAGTGAGCAGATTAATTATACCTGCAGTGGTTCAAGGTGTAGCATAAAACCTAAAGTTTTTCCATTAAAATTAATTCTGTGCTGTTTGAAAATACAAATTCCTACTGGAGTTGTCCGAAATAAATCTGGTAATTCATGCTGTAGTAATTTTCAGAGTACAGAAAAACTCCTTAACTGGGACTAACACAGAAGGTTCCAGCTCGGGAGGATCCGAGTCTTTAACTTGCAGAGGTTCATTCGGAAATACTAACCCTAGTGCTTTGCTCTGTTCCCTACATGAATCACAAAGGCAGGGAAACAGTATTATCCCTGGTAAAGAAAATGGAGAACACTGAAGCAAAGTGACTCCAGAAGGAGGCAGTGAGTCAGCATCAAAGTCTGGACCAAACCTCAAGTTTGCCAACTTGGAGCCCTCTCTTCAAGTGGAGAACAAATTGAGAAATCATCTCTGTGAAAGCACTGGCTGTAGCATTGTACCGACAGAATCTGCCTGAGCAATCATCCCTAATATGAATAAAATACAGCTGCCGATTGGAATAATAACAATAATTTCGTCGGTGTGGATGAAATAAGCTTCCACGATCAGGAATTCAGTGAACATCGGTAAATTACATGTATTCTATAAAACCACTTGCACATATTCGGAGACATCTGGCAACGCCGTAATTGCATCCCTGCCACAGGCTGCCTGTTCCCCCTTCAGAAACCACGAGTCCTTCCGCTACAGCTCTCTGCTGAGAAATCCATGGAAGCATCAAAGGGAAGTTTGCCACTTAAAATTAATCAAAGAATGTTCCAAGGGTCGCTATATTGCCTTTGTTTCCCGCAGCAAACACCTTAAATTAGCTATTATTTTGGGAGGAGGGCTGGAGAATTTCAGACTTTCCCTCTCTCCCCTTCATCAAAAGAACAGACTGTTTTCCAGGAAAAAAAAAAGAAATACATCTGACCCGACCACGTGCTGCTTTGGCAGGCGTGGCAGCAAAACATAGGTGGGGTGAAATAGCAGTTCACTTATTTACCACTGAATTTCATTACGTTATGAAGCAGGCTCCTGTGTTTTATTGCCTGCTGTAGAATAATATCAGCATTTGTGAATAAGATCCACTTGCTTCCTGAGTGTTCAATGAGAAATTGTATGACTGAACAATGTTTCCGGATACGTAACACATTAAAACAAAAAGGCTGTAAAATAATATTAGACATCACTTTCACACAAAGATACACGGGCAGAGCAGGGAAGTGGCCAAAAAATGAAACCTGACGTGCATGCTTGGTCATCACCTTGAAAGTTACCACGTTAAGATAGAATAACAAAGCTAAGCAATTAGGGGGAAAATCATATCCGAACACAGTTTGTGATTATTTGCTCCAAGCATTTTGTTAGATTCAAATGTAAGCCCTGTCATTTTGTGATCCAACCTGTGCTGCTTGCTTCTTTGGGAAGACGATTTCCATTGCTCACTGTATGGTGAGGTGGTAATGGCCTTCGTTGTACTCCAGCTACAATAGCTTCCAAGGTCTGGTAAGACTGAATTTCTATGCTAAGATGACAGGTGGAGAAAGCAAGGAAAAAAGTACATCGACCCTTCTGTACAGATCCTGAAAGAAGACAGAGAGTGGAAAATAGGACACAATCTCTGTTTTTTTCCTATCAGCAGGTCATCTCCAGACCTTACAAACAACTTTCAAAAGAGTCTTTCCTTACGACCTTTCAGCATGGCTGAAATCTTAGGAGATACTGTCTCTCTTTTTTGGATCTTGTCACTGTTTTTTACTGGCTGTAAATGGAAACATCTATCTCATAGAGGTCTTCCTATACCTTTGACTTTTCCCCACCTTTTCACTTGAGCCTTCCCTGCTCTCCCCCAAGGTGTGCAATCCCACGGGTCTGCCCTACTCCTTACCACAGGCAAAAGGGACCTCCTACCTGCTTGCCTGCCCACCGTGAGGAAGGAAGCATGCTTGGCTCATCCAGAGCAGCAGCAGTTGAAATACTGTTTGATTTTAGCACTAGGAAGAAGTCATTACAAAGACCTACCAAGCCAACTTATAATAGAAGGGCTACATGAAACTATTTTGGTCTTCCATCCATCTCATCTGGAAGCCTGATTTTTTTTTTTTTTTTTTCAGAACTTGCAAAGAGCTTCCTTCTGATTGCCTGCATTGTTTCTGCAAAGAATTGTTTTTGAATGACCTCCATCAGCTTTAGCAGGATGTTGCTTACTTGCAACCATGGCGCTGCCTTTCCAGTGGCTGAGTTCAGAAGCCAACCGGTTAGAAACATTTGCGGGCAAATCCTTCCCTAACCCCTCAAAGCCTACGTGATCGTTATCCTAACAAACAGATAACAGTATTAAATTATTATAGCTAAGCCTGCCATTGTTGCTGCTTAACTCGTTTTACTTTACAGGTTGTGTTGCGTCATGGGTGTGTGTTTCTTAAAAGCACCTCCTAACTGCACCGGTTGGGTATACTTCACATCTGTATGTTCCTGGGGAGGGGGAGGAGGGAGGGAGGAGCCTCATCTGTTACCCGGCTGTCAGAGGTCTCTCAAATTCAGTAAGTGTGACTCAAGCAATTCCCCAAAGCCTTCCTACATCACCAGTTCATTCATTTGTACGTGAAGATTCATGTTTGCATGAGAACGATCTTCTAACTCTAGGGCCTGGCTGTGGGGGTGTGCTGCAGCAAGGCCTAAGGCACTGAGGCACTAAGGTCTCTGGCTCCACGTTGCCGCCTGCCTGCCACAGCAGCCCGGTTTGCTCTCGCCCGGTAAGCATCCCTCTGCATGCTCGGGCCAAGAGTCTCAGTGGCTTCCAGTTCCAAGTTCAACAGAAGATGAGGGCGACAGCGGCAGCGAGGACAAGGCCGCTCAGGCGCCTCTTACCCAGCCGTACGCTGGGAAGGCATCCACCACCTGCCCCTTATGTGGCCTGGCTGCGGGTCCCCGTCACGAGGCAGCTCTGGTAGATGCTGTCTCGGGAGCCTTGGTGGGAGCAGGGATGCTGCCACGGAGTCCGCGGGTCAGAGGCAGAATGACGCTGCATTTCGGCTACCGTAGCAGCTGTTTCAACATGAAACTCTGCTAATACTCATTTTTAGCTCTCCTTACAGGTTTACTATACCAATTATTACAACGCTACTGAGAAGACGAGAAAAGTAGGTTTGCTTTGGCCTCCTGACTACAAGCTATTTGACAAAGCCCTACAATTTAATTTGATTTCTCCCTTGTCCAACCGTCATAAGCCCCAGCTCCGCCGATGTTCCTGCGTGCCTTCACACTGTCAACAGCGCTCCCACAAATTTCACATCGATCTTGCAATTAGCTGGGGGCAAAGGAACGCCGTGGAGACCGCAGCCGCCTCCCCAGGCTGGTCCGCGGGAGGCTTGGGCTTCGCCTGTGTGCACCGGCCTGGCAGGTACGGCCCCTGGGCGTGAGGGCTGTGCTTACTCATCGCCTCCACCTGGAGAGCAACTCAAGGTCTCGGGCTGGCCGGCAACCTTGCCAGAACAGGCAGAATTTGTTAAATAGCCTCTAAACCGCGCAGGTGTTCGGGTTTGGGGGTTGTCGTGAACACCCTGCAGCGATGGGGGTTGCGTTTCCGCACGCAGCTCTTCCAAGGGGCGAGGGCGCGTCGAGGCCTTGGGGCTCCTGCGGGCGCCGGAGCCTCCCGCAGCGGCGGGGGGCACGGCGGGCGAGGCGCCGCCGTGGCTTTGGAAGCCGTGGCAATGGAGACGGTCATCGACGGGGCCAAGCACCCGCAGGAAGGAGGGCGAGCCCCTCACGGCTACAAAGGCTGGCCTGGGAGCCGGCCCGAGGCCGCACCGAGCCGC